>JAVSBS010016039.1:47870-61668 GCA_033124195.1 Coracias cyanogaster
TAAATAATTTCTTTTAATTATGTAATCAAATGTGATGATCAAAACTGACACAGTTGTTATAGCAGCTGGGACATTTGGGTGCCCAGATGAAAATAGGACTGAAAATCAGGTAAGAATGACAATATTAGGAGGTTGCATTCAGATCAAACATTACATTAAAGTTTCATTTGGCTGATTCAGGAGCTTGCACAGGATGATAAAACTCTCAACACAAAGTTCACATAGAGAAGGAGTATATGGGTAAGCGCAATTACAGATTAATTGACACTAACAGAAATGCTTGCTGCAGAACACAAAATAATGCTGAGTTCACAAAGGCATTTGCAATTGCCTTTCAGAAACACAACACATTCCTGTACAAAATGCTGTTTTAATGTAGCATAAAAATACAATTTAATCTCTAAGCAGGTGTGACTGTAAATGGGGAGAAAGTATAGTTACTGTTCTTTCTTGTCATCAATTCCTCTAATTATTTTGCTTCATTGTAAGAATTATACTCTTTGTAGCATCAGAGGTATTTTTTGTACCTAAAATGGATGATGATATTTATCTTTTTATGCAGAAGTAATAATTACACATTTACATTAAGGAGAAACTTTACTGCTTAGAATTTTCATTTCTGAAGTTAAATAGCTGAAATGTTAGATATAGGATAGGACAGATGGTTAAGTGGGTAGAACATTAAGTTGGTGGGCCATGACGGTGATGCAATACTTAAACAGGAAATGTTCCTCAATCTGATCACCTATGAGCACACATGTTCCTTCTTTTGCCTTTGTTTGGAAAGCAAAGACTAATATTTGCAATTATATGTTTACAATTAATTTTACTTTTTTATATCTGTGATACCTTTAAACAAATCAAGGTTGGAAAATCAAAATCTGAAACTTGGGAAATGTGAGAATTAAAATTTACTCACTATTATTTGCCTTGATGTGAATTTATTACCTGCATGAATGCATACTGGTTTTATTCTTGTAGAAAATTTATTCACTTTGTCATTTAAACTTTTCTTTATACATTATATTATTATCATTATATAGAGAGATAAAGTAACTGGTTTAGGTTTTTAGAATAAATCTGTCATAAAGCCAGAACCAGGAAATCAGATCCATAGAGTTCCAAAATATAAGAATCCCTTCTATATAGTGCAACTATCCATTATCATACTTTCCATGGAATAAATTTTTAATTTTCTACAGAAAAATTAGAATAATTTTCCATTCATGCCGTGTTTCCTAAGAGAAACCTAGGACGTGTTATGTAGTGTGAGGCTTTTCATCTTAGTGAGAGACAGGATTAGATGTGGAATCCTCTGTGATAGTGGCCCAAGCCCTGTTACGACTCCAGTGAATTCACAGCAGAAAGTAGAAAATTAGTATGATGAGTACATTTATATTCATTGAAAAGAAAAATGCTTTTTCAAAGAGTTATAAAAATAACCCAACACCAAAACCCACAAAAAAACCTCACAAACTGAAAATATACCTACATATGTTACAAGTATACGTGCAGATTTGGAGCTCAAAACCTTAAATCATTCTCCAACTTAAGCAAAACTAGTGGCAGTAGCAGATTGTTATTCTTAGAGTAAGCAAAAGGCACAAAGAGGGTGTGATGCCCCTCTAAGCAAATGACCTCACAGTCATGAGACAAGCAAAATATTCTGGGAAACATAATTCCAATTTGTTATTCGTTGTGCTACAGAGGGAGGAACTGTGCTTATACCCAGTACAACAATGTTAGCCCATTCACCTTTTCTCTTTAGTCAAGGACTTGTCGGTGTTAGGTTAATGATTGGACTTGATGATCTTAAAGGTCTTTTCAAATCTAGGCAGTTCTGTAATTCTGTGATTGTTCAGAAGTAGCACAGGCAAGTGCATAACTTGGTGCATTCAGCCTCAAAGTTAGTGGAGATTTCTTCATATCTGTTACACATTCTAAAAGATGAAGGCATGATATTTACCATCTTCCAAGCACATGTCCTTGAAACTTAGTGGTATGAAACAAACATTAAAGAGAATGATAGTGGAAACCTTTCTCTGTTTCTCAGCCCTAGATATTATTATTTCTGTCTACCAAACTATTTCTGAGATTATATATTAAAGATGATGTGTGATTTTGTAATCAAATTCCCATTGGCATCAGCTGAAACTAGTGATGATTTTTTTTTTTTTCCCCAGAAAACTGTACCTAAATTAATCAGCTTAGGTGCGCCTTTCTTCTCCTCAAGGAAGTCTGGTGCCTACAGAATCATTGCAGCTCTTTTCTGTTCATCCTATGTTTAGAAATTTCATATTCTGTTTCTAGTTCTCTTCTACTCAATTTCAGAACATTGGTTTTATGGAGAATGGCAGAACACAGCAGCCTTATCTAGTATGTAAGATTTCCAAAATTACAGTAGAAGAGGTACAGGTAGAAAAAATACTTTGGGGTCAGGAAAGGCAGAAAAGGAACAGAATTTTTGAAAAAATAACATTGATATTGGATGGATTTTCATGTCAATCTTTTATACTGATTAATTTCATACTACACAAATGAGAATTTGGGACACACGTAAAATATCTAAGTTCTGGTACCTAATGTGGCATACATTAACACTCACTGAAAATTGATAGTTCCAAATAAAAATGCTTAAGTGCTTAACCCGAGTTTTGACAATGGGAGCAGGTATGTGAACTTGTTAAGCATTTTTGAAAATTGAAAATGTTATCCCTTTAGTAGAATTAAATTTGTACAAAACCAGTGATACTCAAATTTGCAAGGTTACTATCCAGAGTGCTACTAGCATAGTAGGATATTCGCAGAATTTTGTGTTCATCATGGGATGAACCACTGAACAGATATAAGAGTAACTGACTCACTGATGGTATGATTTGGAATATACTCAAGTATTTGTTCCCTTGATCATGTGAACAACCCAGTTAACTTCACTTATACTGCTAATCAGAATGGAATGCTTCTGTGTTTATGATTTTGTTCAATAACAGAAAATCTCATATTAAAAGATGGAGAAAAGGGGTGAAATGTTTGAAGTTATAAATGAATGTTTATGAAAAATGTAAGAAAAAATGGGATCAGGAGGACATTTTGACATATAGCCCTTTATATGCAGCAGTGAGATAAATCATTCTTAACACCCACCTGCAGAGTTGTCCCACTGATGTGGATGAATTTGCACTGCTGCAAAATTACTGAAGACACAGAAAGAATAAAGCCCTATTCCTGTCATTGATATAGCTAAGTATGCTATTCAGCATACTTGTTATTTGATTTGCCCAACCCTAATAAAAAGTCCCATCTGTTTTGTAAGGCCTATGAGTCATAATTTCCTCCTGCATAAGTCATCTTTCTGAATGTCTCTTACGACTTTTATTTTTAACTATAAAAGAAGCCACAGCAATAAAATGTAATAAATGTGGTTTGTGCTTGTATATTATAATTGTCTGAAAATACTTTATATCATAACAATGCAATAATTTCTCATACTATTTTGTTATATTACAGGAGTAATCAGATAAAGTGCACAAATTGCTATCAGAGCTTCAGAGTCTCCCATCACTTTCTTTTCTCTATAAAATAGACCAGATTAATGTCTCCTTAGCTTTTTCCATTATTCAGTCATGAATATAGTTAAGAAAACCTATGTTGCAGAAATGCTGCTTCTCTGAGGTGATTGGAATGTTTATTTTAGTAGTATCCTCATTTCTAAGCAGGTTATCATTTGTCAGATGTTTGTCACTCTGTGGTAACAAAGCATGGTGACTCATCCAATAGAGAAACTTTCAAGTTGTTCCCAAACTCTTTCACTGAAACTGAAAAGCCATTTAATTTAATGCATTTAAAATCCCAGCAAGGGATCCAGGTACTAACTTGCATAGGCTATTGCCCTTGAAATGATAGCAGTATGCCTAACTAAAGGCCACCTACATAGCCGTATAAACAAGAAGAGACAGAAAGAGGCAGATTATGTACATTAAAACCACTTCGAGTAGATACAATTTCCACCTGTAACGTTAATGGAGCAGAAAGAGCAAAGATTTCATTCCGAGACAGCAAAACAACTTGTCAAAGCACCAAAAGAGGTTGCATAAAGGGGGAGGAGAGCCAGTGCTGGCAATACACATGCAGAAAGGGAAAGGCTTCTTCATTATCTCCTTTTTTTTCCCTGCAGCAAAAATGTCCATTTTCTCATATGCTAATGGGAAATAGAATAGACAACATACCAGTAAGGCTTTTAGTGTGGTAATTTACAAACTGTAAGAGCATAGTTTTGTGTTTTCAAAATGCATCTTTTAACTGGATTTTTTTCATTTCGGGGTTTTTTTTTCTGGTTTTGGTTTTGCTTTTTAATTTATTCTTTAATGCAAGCATGTATGTAACTTGGGGCAGATATTATGTTTGCAGTGTTAACATGTGCTTGTATATATGTTTTGTGCAGGCTCCTGTCTTTCTAACTGCACACACCTATAATATGAAGAATAAATGTAAAAAATGTCCTATTCATCTAATTAGTAGGACGACTTTACATTTTTCACCAAGAATTTTTGTTAGGGGTGAAATTTGTTTATATCTTCTACATGTCTACTTTAGAAGAAAACAGATTGTGAGATCCTACAGGTAGGGTTTTCAGAGTGTTTTCCTGCAGCCTCTAAAGCTTTCATCTTCTAAGGTAAAATTCTTCAGGTTTGAATTCTGCCAAAATTCAGGGCTCATTTTGCTTTTTGTCTTTTGAAGAAAAAAAAAGAATCAGTATTTTTGCTATCTTTTGTGAGCTGTTATGGAGCCTCAGTGAGCTCAGTGCTCGTCAGTGCTCAGAATCACAGAGAACATCATGATAAACTGCATATACTTTCACTTGAAAGAAGTAGGGAATGGCTGTTGAAGCTGCACCTGCCTTTGTATGCTTGGCTGAAAGCCCAAAGCTGCTGTTTCTCCCATGGAATTCAATTTCAAGAAAGAAGGGATGGAAGAGATATACTTGCCTGTGTGCATGGACCTGCCGTTGTAGAAACAGTTGTATCTGATTGAGAAGAGAAAGTGCTCTGACAAAAGCACACTTGCTTCTTTGAGCATATGTGCATACATGTGTGGAGAATGGGATAATGAGGGAAGGAAGACATCTTCTATTCATGCATAGTCTAATAGAGACCAAACAAATGCTTGCTGCTGCTGAGATTTACCAGCATAATATTTCTCACATAAATCATTAATAGCATTTCCTGTGCTAAAAGCATGTGGCTACTATATTTTCCTGTATTGCTACACAGTTCTAATACTGGGTTTGAAATCAGAGGATTAAATACAGACATTCTTCCGATCATTTTACTTTTTACCTGTAGTGACAGGAAAAGAGGCAACATTTTTAAAAAGAAAGAGGACAGATTTAGATTGGACGTAAGGAAGAAAGTATCTTATTATGGGGGTTGTGACACACTGGAACATGTTGTCCAGAGTTGTTTATGCCCCATCATTGGAAGTGTTCAAAATTAGGTTGGGCAGGGCTTTGAGCAACCTGATAGTGATAGATGTCCCTGCTCATGGCAGAGGGTTTGGAACTAGGTGATCATTAGAGGTCTCTTCCAGCGCAAACCATTCTATAATAGTAATTTTTATGGTTTGTTTTCTCCATAGACTGATGACACATTGTGATGAGAAGGGAAGGAGTATGGAGAGCTTTAATGCTACTGTTTACAGGCTGTGTTACACACTGTGTTACCAAAAGGATCTCTCTTAAATATAACCCCAAAAGTGGGTTGTTTTACTTCTGCAAATTCAATTTTTTATTTTACAGTGTGTCCTCAATGACAGCTGTACTGGTGCAGAGGAAGGTGCAGAAGAGATGTAGAAATTATGAATTTGGTACAGGAAATTTTTAACTGGCTTTGAAGCAATCTACATCATGAATCACAAGACTAACCTATTCAGCCCGTTATCAGGTTACATAAAGCTTTGCAAAGACTGTACCAATGCAATGTGCAATCTTTTCTGTACCCCTTAAAACGGACTTTTTAACCTTCATTCAGATTTTTGGTATTCAGATTTTTGAATAAGAGTTAAGAATTTTACTGGAAAACATCGTACTAGAAATGTCAGGGTTTTGTGTTTTCTTTATGGATTTTCTTTTTGTTTGTTTGCTTGCTTGTTTTGTTTTGTTGAATTGTTACTTTTCTTTTTCTCCTTTGATTATTTACATAGTTATTAGCCAAAAGTCACATTTAAGCCTTCAGCTATAAAAGTCCAAGTCCAAACAGAGCTTTCTGATGGCACTTGTTAGAGCATTATGCTAGGCTAGCTTATTTTTTTCAGTTACAGGAAAGAGTCCAAATGGTGTTAGATGACTAGAGGTAGTAGGGGGCTGCTTTTTTTAATCTCTGAGTCACTAAAGCAAACACCTAATAAGCTGAAAAATAAACCCAATTTTAGCGGATTACAGACTCTGAAAAGAGTTCCACAGGTTTACACTAAAAATTGTTTTGAAAGCAACATAGTATGTGTAGATTTATTAATTGAGAAAACTACAATTTAAACAGTAATCCTTGAGAGCAGAATGCTGTGACTTTCCAGGGCATCTAAGAATTTCCTTGGGAATTACCATTTAAAATCAGATTGGTTTCCTATGACTAATTCCCTCTTAGTTGGCAACTGCTCATTCAGTGGGTAACACTTTTGATCTGCCTGTTGGCTGACCAGCAGTGTGTTACAACAAAGGTTTTTCAAACAGGGTAAAAAGCACTAACCACTGAATCGTAACAGAGAAGGTGACTGCTGAGAAAAAAAGCAGCACTGAAAACTGCCACTAATGTGATTCTGGAAATGTTAGAAATCTAAGGGACAGGAAAATTGGATTATAAAACCCAGATATATGAGCAGTCTTTGTTATGAATAAAGAGAATGATAGTAAGTACAGTAAGTATTAATTACTCTTATGAATATATTGTCATTCACTTCATAAATTAACTCCAGCAATGTATTTATAGCTTTAGCTTTTTAGCTGCGTTTTGACACTTTTCAGATAACAACCATACTTCTTTAGTATATGTTCACATATTATATGACTTTGCATATTAAAACTAATAAATTTGCAAAGTAAAAAATAAATACATGGAAACAGAATAAGGCAATTTGGAAGGATTGAACAGTTTTATAAGAAACCAAACAAAAAGAAACTATACGTGTTGGAAAAATTGAACAAAGTCATTCTCTGAAAAAAAATTATAAAAGTTAAACCATGAACCAATACACATGCAGAAAAGTAGTGCTAGGCATCCTTTCAATGCATACATAGAATAAATTTGTCTAGTATAAGCACTTTCATTTTTCCCTTGAAGAATAACCTATCTGAAGTACTGAGTTTAAACACAGGGAGATGTCCTAGTAATAATAATTTTATTTTAATGAGAAAATGTGTTTGAAGGAACAGAAGAAAATACTGCAAATTGTCTTTATGCCTTTTGAGACGCTGCGAACTACATTCTTATGTCACTCGTTCACTGCTGTTTAACAAAACTTCTTTAGTATCACGATCTCAATGTATTTCCACAACTACATGATCCATTAATATTCATATGGATCATCTTGTTTCTGAATTAATATGGATTAATATGATTAATATGGTTGTCAATAATATGAATCCATTAGTTTCTGAATAAGTCAGTAAATCCAAACCTGTGTGCAATGTATATTCTTTTGATATGGCACACACCAATATTACCTTTTTGTTACATTTGTCTTACTTGTGTAACTGCTTTTACTAGGCAGCAACTGTGGATCACTGAACTATTGTACTAGACCCCTTTCCTAAACAGTACAAGTTTTTATTTGGTTTTAAACTATTGACATATGTTCTCTTTCCATAAAACCCAGGAAGAAGAAAGTCTATGACCTGAATATCCTTTTTACAACTGTAGGGTTTTTTTTCCGAGCTGCTTCCACTCATTTGAACAGATCTGTGAACAATATTTCTGAACACTTTCTTATACTCAGAAGTAGACATAGTGTTTAGATAAGAGAGATGATGAGGTTAAGCCCTTAATGTGCTCTCCTTTTTTTTTTTTTTCCTTGAAAAACAATAAAAAGCTGTTATTTGGGCTCAAGTCATCCTCAATAGGTAGTCTGGTCTAATAGTGGATGAGTGTAAAGAAGGTGGCACAGCTAGGTCATTGATGTCTAGAGATTTTGTTTGCTTATATTATGTATTTATGCATGTTAGAAGAACTTTTTGAAATGTGCTGCCTAGTGCTGTGCCATCAACATGCTCATGAGTAGCAAGCACTAGGATTTTTGATCTCAGTAGTTAGAAGTCAGTACTGGAAAAATTGTATGATTTTTTTTTTTCTTTTTGTAACTCAGAATGAAAAGGTCTGCTGTCTACTGTGTAGCATAACTACTATGCCAGAATATTATCAGTTGATAAGGGTTGTCACTTTAAGCAGCCAGGAAAGATTTTTTTTTTTTTTTTTCTCATTTTAAGCCTGGCAAGTTGCAAAGCATCAAGTGAAAAACCAGGAGGGGAATAAAAAGTACCCTATGGTTCCTGAGAATACTGTCATTGTTATAGTCATCTATTCTAGTGCTTGATCTTCACAGGAACAGTTTACTTCAAACAAAGGAAAGCATTCACTATTAGTCTGATGTAGGTGTACTCGTGATGGTTATTAAGGAATATACTGATTAAATAGACAATGTGAGTTAAATAACATCACAGTTTTGACCTATCTGCTTCCTGCCCCCAAAGTATAATGTTGCAATAACATGATCTTTATTACAAACCACCTCTTTCAGGCTAGATGCCTTGAGAAATAACTAATGAAAGACTTATACACTTAGTTATTGGTATATACATTAATTACTACTGTTCCCAAATAGATTTTTTTGGCCTGCAACAATTTATAGGTGAGAGATGGTGGATCTCTGTATTTGATAGCCCTCAGTGGATGTCAGTGGGTTATTCAATCACCCTTTGGACTGGAGTGAACTTTCTTTATTTTTAGAGCCTTAATATACATTATGTGAATAGCTCAAAAAAGAGCTCAGTCTCAGTATAGGTTCTCAGTTTTCTATAAGTTGTCTTGCTATTACCAGGCTGCTGATGAGTTCTGTGCTAGTCTCAAGGGATGAAATGTACTGCTTCTTTACAGGCTTGCTAACTTTTCTTCACTGGCTGCATTTTTGCATTTTCCTTGATGTACAAAATGGAGCTTGCCCTCCGTGTAAATTACTGAGAGGATATATTCTGTCTATTCTATTAGAAATCTGAACAGAAAGTACAGTGATGTCCTCCCTCTTAGAGCACCTCTGTGTGTCAGCTGTTATAAACTCAGTGCAGAAACATGTCTTGTTCTCTGAGTTTTTTACTGCCAGCCGGAATTTATCCACCCACCACAGATTTTGTTGTAAATCCCCTAACTTTTGGTCACAATCTTCCAGGCTGTTACAGCTTCATATTGTTGGAATGACAAAGCTGCTGGCTTTACCATGCATCTGAAGAGAAATGGATCATTGATCCAATAGCATCATTGTAAATATGGCAGCTGGATGGCTGGCAGCTTTTTTATTGCATTTGTGCATATTGGAGATGTCTGTGTCTGATGGAGTCCCACTGTAGATGCTCTCCTCTGCTGCAGGTGTGTAGTCTCTATTTGCTTTATAGGTTTGCCTTATTTTTTTCTGTCTTGCTCAGTTGCTGGGCATTCTTCCTTCCATGTTTTGTGATTCTTTCTATGTTCTTGCCTGTGCTATCCATCCTGCCTCCCATATTTTTTAAGTTTGACCTTAAGTTTATTCTACTAGCTACAAATACTTATGCTTAGGCCGTAGTGTAGTGCAGGTATCTTTGAACTATCATTAAACTTGTCAACAATAAAGCTGAATAGGATAGAGGTAGGACAGGCCTGAGCAAATATCCAGACTCTCATGCCATTTTGGAAGAGTGCATTAAGCTTTATGTTGTGATGTCTTTGCTACTGTCTCTCACTTAAAAGTAACTTTTACTGCATCTGTTTTTTTGATCTTGGATGATTCAGTTGCACTGAAGAAAGTTTGTTCATTGTATCTAACTATTCTGTTAGATCTCCTTTTCAGAGCTATTGCTCCAGTTAAATGGCATTATGAGTCTCTCGGTAATTAAGGAAGCTGTACCATTTCAGAAGTTCTGTATGAAGGTCAACTTTAAGTAGTCTATTTCACATTTCGCTTCTTGGTTTTAAGCGAAAAGTTGCATCTCATTCTCTTCAGGGTTATATCCCTCATTAAGCACCTTTACCAGATGTAAATATGTTCTCCAGGATTTTTTCTAGCATCAGTCTTACTCACTTTTCAGAATGTTTTCTTTTCTCTCTTCCTTTTGAAATCTGGTTTATAGTCTAGTCTGAGCTCTTCTGTTCTCTAGATTGAGTTTCAAAATGCTGCCTAGTTTGGCTGTTAATTATTTTTTTCTTTTAGTAGAGCTCATTATTTGTGGCATCAATACCGTCTTTCATGGTTTGCAAGCTGGATTTCCCTTCACTCCCCTTCCCTTTGCTCCCCTTCAAATTTCTTATCAAAATGAGGCTTATTACAAGCACAACTGTATATTCACTCAGTTTCACTCTCTAGCAAGCTCTGTTCTTCCACATAAGTTCTGTGCTATTAGCCAATGCTCATAAGAAAGAAAGGTAATTACTCAGTGGAGTGTGGATGTATGAATATTTTCTTTCTTTGTTCTCCTCATACCAAAGTTTCTGAAGATGGTAACAGCAACCAGCCTTTTGCCTTAAAGAGATGAGTGAAGTACTAGGATAGATAAAGCAATGCTTCATATAAGCCCTCATATCTGGAAAAGACTAAGAATTTACTTCATTAGAATCTGGTTTTCAGATTAAAACTAAGTTCAGAAACATGGTATTTTATTAATAAGTTTCTAGCTCACAATGTCTCTGTTTCAGGCTAATAGAAGTAGCCACTATCTATACTCTCATTCTAAGATAAAATCAAGAAAAGAAATGTTAAGTGGAAAGCTGGGTGAGAGAGTGACACAAATGAAATTTATGTCTCAGTGCTGTACTGGTTTAGGCCTTAATTCAGGACTAAACCTTGGCTTCATTCCACTTTATTCCATCTTATCTTTTCATACTTTATTGTGGAGACAAAGTTTTTCTGGCACCTCACTTAAAAAATATTTAACTATAGAAAGAGACAATCAAAACTATTCAGAATGAAAGCAGATACTGAAAGTGAAAGACAGCCAACATGTCTGGTCCTGCAGTTTCCTGAATGAAAAGTGCTTGATGTGTATCTGTCTCATCTGTTTCTCATTCTTTTTATTTTATCATTTTCTTGTTAGTGCTTTTGATTCTTTCAGGATCAGTGCAGACATGGATTCTGTAAATCTATCCAAAGACAGTTTTAGCCAGTGTAAAAAGAAATAAATAGTTTATTTTTTCTCTTTGTAAACAGGAACTCAATGCTATATATCTAGCATTCAGATTGGGTCTGCTTCATATTGAATTCTCATAAAATTGAATTTATATAGAACAGATTATTTTTGTACTCAAAGGTATCTGCATAGCATTAACTTAAAGAGAAAATTGTTGTCTCCATCTGCAGTGGCCGTGCTGTGCAAGATACTGCAGTGCATGCTGCTTTTCACCAGGTTTTTCTTGTGGCACCTGCAGTACTTGGCACAATAGACAACAAAGAGAAAAGAGACAGAATATGCATTTTTATTGTCTTTCCTGTTGCATAAGCATTGTTTTTAAACAGCATTTATAAGGAGCTATTTTGCTTTCATTTCATAAGATTTTTTGATAGATCAGTTCACAAAGAATGCAAGGATAGACCTTTAAAATTGTTTTCATGTTTAGAATTCAACTTTATGTTAAATTCTTTATAGGCTCTGACATTGTTTATTTCATTCCTGCTTTACAGCTTGAGTGGGAAACTTGGACAATTTGATAGATTCATATCCAGGCCTAGAGCTTTAGTACATTCTTGACTGTAAACATGCCTCTCACTCTCCCACATTACTGCCCTTCTCTTTGTGTACTGAAAAGGAGGAGAATTCCTATTCTACACCTCATTAATGACTTCATGCTATAGCTTTCCACTTTCCTCCGTTCCCTTTATTTTGCATTGGCATATTGTTTGGCATCTGTCTTTTGTTACACTCTGCTGTCCCAGCACAGATTGTTTCAAGACCATGTTACTGTGTCTCCTGTGTAAAAAAGGACTTTGTACACAGCATGTTCTGGTCGATATCTCTTAAAGAAAAAGCTCCCTCAGCACATTATTTACTGTTACATGAAAGGGATTGCTGAATTTTATTTTATATATTTTATACATTACAAAATATTGAAATTATGGAATGCTGTTAGGGATGCCAGGGGTATTGTGATTTTTAATTGAAATAAAGTTAGCAATGTTAAAAGAAGAGTAAAAAGTTTAATGTGAGTGTATTTGCAATTTGTGTTTTACAGCATAGGAAAGAAAACCAAATACTTTTCATTATTCTAAATTCTTCAGAAGATTATCTGTTCAGAGCTTTGTAAGAATATATTTCTGTGCAATATGTCATTTCAATGAAGCAGCATTTTCTGATGGAGTATGTTTTAACTTCCTCTAATTGTGACTGAATAGAAAACCCTACTAAATCTAGTTTATGTGCTTGTATTATACCAGTCAAGTGAGTCAAGAGCAAAGGTCATGCAATTTTAAACGTATGTTAAATCAAGTTAAATTTTGTAAGAATTTTCTTAGCTGTGATTTTAATCGAAGTAGCAGGCAAAACAGATTGAAAATCATTTTCCTGATATCCTTGAGGTTGGATGATACTCTGTTAATGACTCTGCTGGAAGAATTATGGGAAATATTAACAAGCTGAGGCTTACATCCACTTGTTTATGAAAGGACTTTTTTTATACAAAGTGAATGCTACATTTCCTACCCAGGTATGCACATGTGCTTCTCTATCATGAAATATTCTGATTCCCTGCCATCTCCCTTTCATCTCCCTTCCATTTTTGCCATGCATTGGCCCCTCTGTAGCAATGCCTAGACCCATGTATAGACCCCCTATAAACGATGCAGGGACCCCTATAGGCATGCCCAGACCCCTATAGTGATGTCCAGACTCCTATAGCCATGTACAGAGCCCCACAGCAATGTATGGTCCCGTGCATGGAGCCCCATAGCCATGCACAGACACCCTATAGTGATGCATGGACCCCATAGTGATATGTAGACCCCTTATAGTGATGTCTGACTCCATGTATGGAGCCTTATAGTGAGGCACAGACCCCTGTAGGAATGCAGAGACCCCTAAAGCCATGCCCAGACCCTTAGAGTGATTCAGGGACCCCTATAGTGATGCAAGAAGCCCTATAGCCGTGTATGGAACCCCATAGTGATGTATGGGCCCCCTATAGCAATGCCCAGACCCATGCACAGATACCCATAGCAATGCACAGACCCCCCTGTAGTGGTGCCTGGGCCCCTTATAGTGATGCCTAGCCCCATGTATGGAACCCTATAGCCATGGACAAATCCCTGTAGTGATGGCCAGAGCCTTATAGTGATGCACGACTCCTATAGCCATGCACAGACCTATGTGGCAATGTGCAGAGCCCGCTAGCAGAGGGGAATAGCCCCCCTTTCCCCAGCCCCACAACATCTCTCCAGGGACCCAGGTCTCGGGACCCATATGTTCACCCTACAGCATGGTCTATGGCAGGGGTCCTCAAACCTTTTAAACAGGGGGCCAGTTCACTGTCCCTCAGACACTGTCGGGGGCCGGACTATAGTTTGGAAAAAAACGACGGGG
>JAVSBS010016040.1:19140-29818 GCA_033124195.1 Coracias cyanogaster
ATCCCTGGAGGGGTTTCCAAGCCGTGGAGATGTGGTGCTGAGGGACACGGGTTAGTGGTGCCCTGGCAGTGCTGGGGCAACAGTTGGACTTGATGAACTTAAAGGTCTCTTCTGTCCAGAGCAATTCTGTACATCAGTGGGTAGGAATGTTACTTGTTGTTGCAAAGTCTTGCTTAAACAAGAGAATAGGAAAGGCTGGTGTTAAAGAGGCCGCAGAAGCTGCAGTCCTGGCAAAACGTATTTGGGGTAGGATTAAGAGTTTTGCAGAGAGAAAGGAAAGTCCAGCTCGTGCAGATGGAGCCAAGGAAAACCAGGTGTTTGCATGTGGCCTTGGGGATGTCACGGAAAGGGGATGGGTGTCAAAGCGGCCAGCGGTGTGAGGGCTTGGCAAGCTGAGAGGCAGCTGCAGGGCACGGAGAGGTGGGACGGCTTGGAGGGTGTTGAATTCTTGAGGCAGAGCTAGCACCAAGACCTTGAAGAGCAAGGAGGGTATCTTCAGAGAAGACTGGGAACAAGGTAGCACTTCAGGATTAGCAGCGGTGTAAGAGCTGCCTCAGGAGGTTGAGGGGTGTTTGGTAAAGACTGATGTACAATAAAATAAAATCGTCAAATATTTAAAGAAAACTGTCTTCCATATCTGCTGGAATAATGATCTTCTACATCAAATGGGCCGAAACAGCCCATGAAGCCATCCCATGCAATGTCTGTGCCAACAGAGCACTCTTAATCTTAATTAGGCTAAACCTTCTTCACACCTCCCACAAGTGGGTCCTCAGAGCTCCTCAACCTCATGCAGGACTGTTTAAGAGCTTTTCCCTTTTCCCCTCTGATATTATTTTCTTCCGACTCAAGGTGTCCATTTGTATGGGACGCTGACCAATGTGCCGGAAGGACAGGCAGGGTTTCTGTGCTTGCCTAAGATGTGTTGCTCAACAGCCACCCTGCTGCTGCTTGAACAGAGGAAGGAAATGGTGTCTCCCTCCAAGACTGACTCATTTCCTGAAGGCTGCATCAGCAATCAGCCTGTGGTTCCTCACGGTATATCATGGTGTGCCAGCCAGTTGGCTCAAAACAGCCACTGACGTAGTCTTAGACTGACCCTTTTTTGAATTCGGTGATAACTTCTTGAGAAGTTCCACAGTGGTGGCACTTTTGGGTGGCAATGAAAGGACGTGTGCTGGAGGTGCTTGGACAGAACTTCATGTTCAGACATGGATGGGGCACAGATTGTCTTTGGTTGCTGAGTGTTACTTTGGAAGTTAGAGCTGCTTTGTTCTGTTCTCTTTCTGATAGAGCTTGGTTTTGTAAGTAAGTGGCTGGTTTTATCTTCACCAGGCTTTGGGTCCGGTGCAAACTGGAGCACAGGGAGCTTAGCTGGAGTGTGAAGGAGGCTGTTGCCAGATCATTGTGCACGTGCCTACAGCTGAGTGGACAACCCCGGATGTTAAATGAGGACAGACGCTCGAGAGAGCTGCTGACTGCAGGTTTCACTGGCTGATAGGTCCTGCCTTGTCCTGCCTGTGCTAACAGGTCACAGATAGCAGGGTTTTGAGAACATCTACTGGAGAGAGATGGCAGGTTCTGCTCCTGCCAGTCCCTTAACACGGGAGGTTTCTTGCTTGGGGCTTTTTTTTTCCCTTCCTCACTTGTGAAGAGCTTGTGCTGAGGAGCACCAGAGCTCTGGGAGCAGCAGCCGTCTGCTAAGTTGTTTGCCAGAGATTGCCAAGGGAGCCCCAGTAGCAGAAAGGTGATGACAAGAAGGCTCTGGGAGAAGGTCTGGGTGCAAGGCAGCAGCCGTAGCTGCGCTGAGTGTGGAACAGAACCTAGAGAGAGGGAAGCGAGGGGGTTCTTCAGGGGCAGAATGTCTCACCACGCAGAAGCTCGGAGATAATGGAAGTGAGCACAAGTAGCATCAAGATTTGCCAGCCTGTCTTCGTGGGAAGAAGGTCACTTAATCCAAACCTGTCTTCTTCCTTCAGGGTCCCTTTGCAGCACTCTTCAGCGGCAAAGAGCTCTGAGCCATTCCAGCACGTGCATTCCGTGCGTCAGCCCTCCTTGTGCTCCCGGCTGATTTCATTGCCATTCGTTGGTTTTTTTTTGGTCAAAAAGTTTAAGAAATACGAAAACCCAAAGTCATTACTTCCACTTTTCCTTGGAAGATCTGGGCGAAATGCACCTTCTCTGTAGCCAATCTCCTTTGAGCTGCTGCTGTGTGTCTGGGGGTGTTTCGGTCCAGGCGTGAAGGGGAAGGGAGAAGGAAAATGGCTTCTCTTTTATAGCTGGGCCGTGCGTATCGGGGAAGATCAAACCCCCCCTGGTCTTGCTCTTTGTCCTCGCTGTGTCGTCGTGTGCATGCCGTACGATAACGCCTCTGCAGCTTCATCCCATACGGGCTGTGCCTCATCTGTTTGCCTCTTTTTCACAAGCCTGTTGATATAAAGCATTAATCATTCAAATATTAATAAGGAAATAATAATCCTGGCTGTTGCTAACTATCTGATTTCCTTTCTTTTTTCTTTTTTTTTCCCCTTTTTTTTTTTTTCCTCCCTGCGCACACTTTCTTTAGCTTGAAATGGCGATTGAAAACCTACAAAAAAATGAAGGGATTACATCACACAAAAGCAGTTTGCTCAACAGCCATGTAAGTTACAATCGGAATTTACAACCTTTTCCCTGCTTTGGTAGGACCATGATTTGTAGCCCTTTGGTGTATTCAGCAGCACGAGCCTGTGCTCCAGCTCTGCTGCCCAAAACAGCCCCTTCCCATGGAACAAGAAGCTGCCAAAAGCGCCACAATGTTAATGTTTGCTTAGGAGATGCTCTGGATTCTGGTAACTGCCTGGACCCGGTGTTTCTTTCTTTCATCTGCCTCGCCATGGAAATTGCTGGCGATTAGATAAACATGTTTAAGGAAGTCCTTTCACTGGAATTAAAAGGTGGCTGGAGAATAAGTTGCAATTCTACAGCAATAACTTGGTGTGAATCATGACCGACAGCCCTTAGACAGCACATACCAACAGCCTGCTCCTGCGAACACCTTTATTGCCTCATTCTGTGCCTCAGGAAGACCATTACTGTTACGGTGCTGCGCTAAATCCATTTGCTAGACCTTGCTCTTCTCTCTGCCAACAATTTCCCTGCTTTGTGTGGAGTTCCCACTATTCTACTGAGCCTTCTGCATTGTGGTTGATGGCTCCCACGCGGTCCCGCTTCACGGTGTGCACATGCTTGTGTGAGATTAGAAGGGTCTAAGTCAAGTCCTGTCAAAGTCATTGGACTTGCCTTGACTTCGCTGTGGTTTGGATTAGGTTGAAGCCTAATAGGTCAGATATTAGGAAAAATTTCTTTACTGAAAGAGTGTCAGACATTGGACCAGGCTGCCCAGGGCAGTGGTGGAGTCCCCATCCCTGGAGGGGTTCAGAAAATGTGTAGACGTGGCGCTTCAGGACATGGTTTAGTGGTCACTGTAGTGTTGAGCTGATGTTGGACCTGATGATCTTAGAGGTCTTCTCCAACCTTAATGATCGTATGATTCTGTGAAGCATGTTCTGCACTTATAAATCACGGTGCACAAAGTGGTGCTTCTTGATTCTAACAGATTTCCTTTGTATTTGGGGGCAGATCTGTTGTCATTCTTACGTCCTGCAAAAAAAAAATCTTTCCCCTCTTCACCCTAGAGAAAATGGAAGGAACATTAAACCCAACAGTCTGATTCTCTAAAGCTGATAACTCCAAGACAGAGCTCCTGGATGGGCTTGATCCTTACTTCAGCTTCTAAAAATTGAAGGTTCCTTGTTGTAGTTGGGGAAACACGGACCTGCAGAATCAGACTCGTCGTTCCTGTTCCGAGCATCCCTGTGCATCCTTCCTGTCCTGGCTGTGGCCATGCTCACAGCCCGTGCTGTGTCCCCAGCGCCCTGCAGATTTCTCTAAGGGTAATGTTGCTCTGCAGGATTTTTCTTGTTCATCCCAGTGCAGAAAGGGACAGAGCAGAGCAGGACGGGGAGAGTCATGGTGTGGTGTGGAAGGAGGTTTGAAAAAAAAGCAGGAAAAGGGCAGAGGAAAGAAAGCAAAGATAGAAAGGAGATTTCATCGGAACGCCGGCTGCGCAGGACGGAGCTGGGGCCCGATCCAGATCAAATCGTCCCCACCCTTGTCTTGCAGGGTAGAAGTAAAGAATTTAAAGTCTCTCTTCTCAGCTCATGGTCCATAGTTTGGCATAAGGCTTTAGTTCTCTCACAAATTCTACAGCAAATAAGCTATTTCCTAAGCATGTGCGTGCACTTCATCTCTCCGCTCATCCCTGCTGAAGGTGTTGGTCCAGGGACAAGCAACGTGGACCCTGGGCAGCTCCAGAGCTGGGGTGGGCCATTCCCTCTGCCAAGGCACAGAACCTGAGACAAGGGCCCTTGCTGCCCTGTGAAGCTCCAATGTTCTTGCTCTGCCTTCCCGGAGCATGGAGCGATGTCCATGGACACGTGGGAATAAGGAGGAGGCAATGATAAAAGCAATGCCTGTAGGAAACGCAGCATGTGGCAGAACCAGATGAGACAATCTCTTTCCAGAGCTGGAGGAAGGTTGGTGCTGTTGCCTGGGGAGGTTCTCAGGACTCAACTGAATGAGCCATTTGACTGGACTGAGGGACCCAACTGACCTCCCTTGGCAGTGAGCCCTGATTTGAGTACGAGGCTGAGCTGGAATTGTAGAATCATCATTGAACGGTTTGGGTGGGAAGGGACCTTTCAAGGTCATCGGGTCCAACCCCCCTGCAGGAAGCAGGGACATCAGCAACTCGAGCAGGTTGCTCAGAGCCCCGGCCAACCTCCCCTGCAATGGTGCCAGGGATGGGGCAGCGATTGGAGACTGCCAGAGGTTGCTCCCGACCGCAGGGTATGGGACAGCCCGATGAGTGTGCGGCGCTGAAGCTCTGCACGGATCCCCTGACATGTGCTGAGTTTCAGCAGTTTCTGCTCTCTAGGCTGTTTCAGTTCTCACCTCTTTATGTTAAGCAAACCAAGCCAAAACACCAAACTGAGGATTTCCTATCCCAAACCCTTGTGTGACTGACTCGTGGTGTCATTAAGGCTGGAAGGAAAACGTGAGCTTGTCAAAAGCTGGTAGCTGAGGAAGTTGTGAGATGTTGCTAATTGCACTATTAGTTGTAACTTCATTGCTTTTAGTCTTAAGGTTGCCGAGTTTCTCATTAAGTGTCCTGTACCTCCTTTTAAATTTCACATTTTGTAAGTCTGTACATTCGTAAGGTAATGGTTGATTTTGTTGCTGTCAGATGTTTCACACCAGGAATCTCTGGGGCTTTTTTCATTAAAACTGAAGGTATCTCAGGGAAACTAAAGGTATCTCAGTCGCCAGGGAAATTTTTACATAATGCTGTTTAAACAAATTCCATGTCAAACAGAGTCACGCTTGATAATTTAGCTTCACAAGCTCTCTGAGAGGTTATTGAAGTGCACTTGAAATAGCAAATTTGGAAGCCGAACCTAATGGCAATACCTCCGCGACACGCGATGCTTCGAATGGAACGATGTCAATCTATTACTGGAAAAGCTCTGCTCACAAGTGTACTCCCCAGCTGCTGGGTCAGACTATTACATCTCTGCCGTTTATGAGCCTGCAGATGATGCAAAGATATTTGAGAAAAATTACTACCACGTCTGCCCATGAGTGGTTAAAGGCGGGCGCATGAGGAAGCAGTTGGATGCTCTCTGTTTAAGCTCTGTGGCTCCTGGATATCCATAGCACTAGGAGGAGCAGGGGGAAAATGTATTTTTTCCTCACTGCCTGGTAAAAACAACAACAACAAGAAGAAAATAAACTCCCCCAAAACCACTAGACTTCTTCCCTGTGGGTGAACGGCTCTTAAGTAGGTGCTGATGGAGTTTTCCCCTGAGGAAAAGATCTTACCCACAAATGGTGTTTGAAGGGAGACACCCAAAATGAGACTCAACAGAAAAGTAGGAAAACTGTTAAAGGAATAATTCTCCCTTGGCCGAGGGAGGAATGGAACGGCCTAGTGAAGGTCGAATCTCCTGCTCAGTGGAGAAAGGTGGGTGATGCTGGAGCTTGTGCTCACGGGTGGTTCGGGGCTTAACTGTGCAAGGGACCAGAGCCGACAGGGTCTTGTTGTAGAAAAGAGAGTTTTCAAGAAAATAGATGGGGTTTGGTGAAACTTGCGTTGCAAAAGATGGGTGGGGTTGAGCGGGGAACTCGTGGTGTGAGGGAAGCGTCGAGCTCAGGAGGCTCGGCAGGAGCACGAGCGCTCCAGGCTCCGTCCTAACTCTGAGCTGGACTAAGCAGGGACTTGGGAACCTGCTCCTCTAAGTCTCAGCTAAAACCACCTTAAATATGAACCACAAAGATGAGTCTTCATTGGTTTCTTTTTCATAGGAATGCCCATAAGAAAAACTCTCCAAACGTGGACCTTCAGAAAAAAAAGGGTTTTTCTTTTCTCAGGCAGCCCCACGTATCACTTGTTCCACCCATAAGGAGCGATCCTTGACTCCAACAAAGACAAGGGTTTTGCTAATGATCGTTTTCTTTAAAAATCAAAACAAAAAAATCCGTAGAAATAAAGTTAAAGTAGAAATTAAGTAGGAAAGTTCCCCCATAGTGCCTGTAACAAAGAAAGCAGCATATGGCTGCAGAGTGATTTTATGAGGACCTCATCGGAGCAGGAACAGGAATGAAATTGTAGAATATCTTGTCACCGTCAGAGCCGAGCAAAACTCAAAAAGTAAACAGAATGCGGGATACAAATGGAAAAACATATTTAATGTTCTCAATTTAAGTGCCCTGTTTGTTATTGCTGGTGCAGGAAGAGCAAAAATCATGTTTTTAAAATTCTTTATATTCTGTCGGATTTCTCTTTTAAACTCCTCTGTGCATTCTGTAATAATTTGTGATTGAATAGTGGGAGTTCATATTGTGAAAGTCTGTAATTTTTAAAGGAATATAAACAGACACTTGCGGAAAAAGAAAGCTGCAAGATGAAGGGAATATTCTAGAAATACAAGGGATTAGGCTAAAAATGCCCAGGATCGAATTTAAATGAGAGGTTTTTACCTATAGCTGAATTTTCCATAGCAACATGCAACTTTTAGATTTTTTATTTGGAATTAGAGCAGGTTTAGAAAATAAATAGCTGCTCCACCTTCAGTATCTTCTGTAGGATGAATAAAATATATGGTTAAAAAACCCAAACACCTTCTTACTCGTTAATCTTTTAAATCCAGGGGATGGACCAAAAGTAGCACAGATGTGGACTACGTAAAAACGGAGCCCCTGCTGGTCTTTTCTGCCAAAACCACCGGGCTCCGCTTGTGGTAGAGATGGGCTGGGGAGGCTCAGGGCTACAGAGCAGCTCTGGGGGCTTCCCCGGGAAGTCTCTTCTGCAGAGGAGAGCACGAGGGTCATTAGCAAACACCACCTCTTAGCACCCTAGAGTTTGGAGGGCAGAAAGATCTTTGTGGAAGATCAGGTCAGGTGATGTCTTGGGTGATGTGTCACCGGGAAGGTGACCAGCAACTCTGTGAAAGGCAGGAGAGAGGCGAAAATGGCCAAGAGGTTTTTCTCCTTCCAGCCGTGGTAGCCCCTGGTCTGCTCCGAAGGCCACCAAGTCGGACAGATCCAGTTGTCTGAGGTTGTTGGTTGCTTTGGACCAACCTCAGCTGATGAATGAGGTTGTTTTAACTGTACGGCTTTGGCTTCAGCTTGTTTTATGTAGCAGAAGTTTAACTTCGGATACGTGGTTGATAACCACAGAACGTACTTTCGTAGGTGCTGAAAGGCCTTTGTGCGAGGCGATGAACGCTCCTGTCCATGAGCTTCCCCAGCAAAGCTGGATACGAAATCCATAAACTGGAAGTAGCTCAGTGGAGTGTCAGAGGTGGTATTGCACATCTCAGGTTGTATTTTCACAGAATTGTTGATAGAAACCATGAGTAATATAGTGGTGAATTGGGACTCCAAAGTTTCACCCAGAGAAGATGGCAGAAAAGAGCCAGATACCGGCCTACGTGTGGAGACAACCTGAGCACAGGCCAACTCATCCATCTATGTGCACGGCTAAATCCCACCGGTTTCTAGACCGAGTCTGTGCTTCCTTAGAATGTGTGCTTGGGCTCTGTGTCGTAAGGAGATGATGTGACTCCATAACCCGAGTCAGTTTTGCCGCTGA
Source organism: Coracias cyanogaster (assembly GCA_033124195.1). NCBI lineage: Eukaryota > Metazoa > Chordata > Aves > Coraciiformes > Coraciidae > Coracias > Coracias cyanogaster. The sequence goes on from JAVSBS010016040.1 coordinate 27,335, forward strand.
TCTGGTGTGAACGAAGCTGCTTCTGGTGGAGCTGCGCCTCCTGCGCACGCAGGGCTGGAGGGCTGGGCCGCGAGGGAAAACATGAATCCCAAATGTCCCTACCGAAGATGAAAAGGCTTTTACCAAAGCTATTGATTCTAGTCTGCTCCTACGTCTAGTTCCTTCAAAAATCCACTTAATCCAACACTCATTTTATTGATGCTGAACTCAATTAAAGGAGATTGGGGGTTTTGTCTTTCTGCATTTTAATTCTCGTGCTGACGCGGTGTGCCCGGGCCTGCCCTGTCAGAGCGGCTGGGTATAAATAATTCATATCGATCGCAAACTTTAATCAACAGAAATGTCAGAAGAAGCTCAGACAGTAAATTTTGAAAGATAGATGGACCCCTTCGGATTTTGCAGGTTGCTTTGGTAACCGTTAATTGTATTGTTAAGGGAACAGTTGCAGACGTGCCAATCTTCAAATTAATAAAGATTTTGCAGTGTATTTGGTTCCCCTAAAATGTATTCCTTTTAAGCAGTATATGAACATCTTTATTCTTGGAAGACACGAGTTCTTGCAGCTTTACTGGGGCTCTGCAGGAGTTCATCCCAATCCAAGGTGGACACTGGCAGGCAGATTATGTTTTAATGCTCTTGCAAAATCTGACAGTGTTTTTGTTTGGGGTATTACCTTCGGGCTGAGGGTCCTTTTACTCTTCTAAAAATGCAACCAGCGTAAGTTATGTAAATTCACTTATATAAATGAACAACCCCGCATTAAGTTCTCTTGAACTTCTAATCTCAGGTGGGCTCTCCTGACATTTAAGCGCTGACAGTTTGACCCAGCCCGTTCCAGCCCTCCTTAGACTTTCACGTGTTCTTTCTTTCTTTATGTTTTCCATCCCTAAAGCTCCAGTGGTTGTTGGACAACTACGAGACGGCGGAAGGCGTCAGCCTTCCCAGGAGCTCTCTCTACAACCATTACCTGCGGCACTGCCAGGAGCACAAACTGGATCCCGTGAACGCTGCTTCCTTTGGCAAACTGATCCGTTCGGTGTTCATGGGGCTGAGGACTCGCCGCCTGGGAACCAGGTTGGTATCAAAACCTCCTACAACCTCTCTCACGTGGACTGAGAACCTACCAAGCGTTGTTGAGCAGGCGCAGAGATTTACAGAAACAACCAACTGTGACCGTGTGGGGAAAAAAAATTGGCTTTTCTGAGGTACAGAAGTGATTTCAGTGTGTCATGAGGCAAAGCTGCTTTTCCACCGTGAATCTGCGGTGTGGGAGGCTTGACAATACAGGTCATTTCAGGCAGGCTCCAGCTCCCTGGTGACAGCACCTTGGCCAGCCACCCACTGGAATTGGGTCTAAACCCATTTCCTAAGGAGTCTAAGAGTATTTTCTTTGAACTTTGGCTTCTTCTCATTCCATTGCTGTCTCAAGAAATAGCTCATCATCACTATTACTATTATTATTATTAAGTTGCTCCCTTTGGGTGCAGTAAAGATCCTCCAGCACAGAACCTGTGCCCTCATCCTTGGTGCACACAAGCTGTACAGGCATAAACAGCTTATTCCTGAAATTCCCAAAGCGGCAGGTGGAATCTTGTGGCAGGATTTTTTCTTTTAAACCATCAAAGGTCCATGTGATGTCACAACAGAAGCGTAACATAATAAATTATACTCACTGTAATTACGTGTGTGTCCCTCAAGGGCGTATCCAAAGTATCTCCACAGCTGAGTTTGCGTTTTATCCCAGCTTCTATTTTTTTTAAAAGGTAGCTATACCCTAGAGAAAGGGTGATTGCTCTGATTGTGTAAGATTTCATAAACAATTTCAATCTTAGATATTTGGGCTTCTAAACAAGAACAAAACCAGATGTGTCCAGGGCTTTCCACAGCTGGAGGCAACAGTCATGTGAAGAGCAGGGGAGAGCTTGGATTTCTGTGGACTTGTTCAAGTGCAAAAGCTCTGAAATAATTTCTATAGAGCAGAGAAAGTTTTAATCCCATCAAGGACTAAAGAAAAAACACCCAAGCCAAAAAAAACCACTCTAAATGGCAAATGTGCGGGCTGGGAAGGGTACAATAAACCTCACTAAGTATGGGAATAGCTGTCCACCATTATTTCCTTCCTCATTTATTTCGATTATAAATACAGCCGTTACTTAAGTTGTAGGCACTTAAAATCACTTCAGACATGGCAGAGGGGTTGGACTAGATGACCTTTATGGTCCCTTCCGACCCAAACCAGTCTATGACTCTCTGGTTCTGTGGTTGAAGCGTGTTTCACACCTCTTGAAAAGAGGAACTTCCCCCAACAAGGAAGAGAAGGTTAATTTTCGGACAAATGTTCCTCTCTTAAATTTCTCTCTGTCATTTTCCGATGGGAAGCATCATTGGATTTAAGGTGCCTCCAGACCTCTTCTCTCAAATTAGTGATGATAGGACGAGGGGAAATGGCCTCAAGTTGCGTCAGGGGAGGTTTAGATTGGATAT
>JAVSBS010016041.1:0-39337 GCA_033124195.1 Coracias cyanogaster
GAAACTGTGTCAAACGCCTTGCTAAGGTCAAGGTAGATTACATCCACTGGTCTCCCTGCATCTACCCATTCAGTCACTACATTGTAGAATGCTATCAGATTAGTCTTCTAGAGAAAAAATATGCCAGTAAGCAAAGACAAGTGAGATTTTAACATTGTTGCTCACGCAAAAAAGGATCTTTCTGTGTGAAAGTGGGAGTTGGCTGGAGAATGGCTACAGTCAGCATTTTCTCCCACTAAATTCTTACTGATTGTTGAACTATTTCTGGCAAAAAATACCTATTTAGTTCTGGAAACACAAATAAAAAAAGACTGACACTTTTGTACAAATCAGTAACAGCCATTCACAGGCAAAACTGAGCTACTACATTAAGAATGACAAAAACGTGTTATATGCGTATTTATATCTAAAATCCATGCATGAATTTATATTAATATCTCTTACCATTCCAAATAAATTTTATACTATGAAGTAAGAATCTCAGCCTTTCAATCTGCAAGGAGGAATTCCGCCTAGTTTTCTGTCTTTTTAAAAATACACTAGAAGGTCCTTATTTTTATATATAATATATAACATATATTATTTATATATAAATATATATAATATAAATTATTTATATATAAATATATATATAATATAACTTATATCATCATATTATATAATTTATATAATCTAAAAATAAACACCCATTCTTTTCTCTCTTAACTTTGAATTTCTCCATATGGAAAGAATGTTTTATATACTGCCTTGGCTTTGTGCTACTAATGTTCCTGAAATCCACACACTGAACTGAAGAAATCATGCCATCGTAACACAAAAGTGAAATATTTTACTAGCAGGGAATTAATTTTCAATATAGGTATGCAACTGTCCAGTCGTTTAAAAGTTACTATAAATCACCTGTGCCTGGAGACCTTCCTTTTAAATAATACTTCCAAGAACTAAATCCCATTTATAAAAATGTAAAAACCCTAGTATTTTCATGCACACTAGGTAAATGTGTGTCAGATTTAAATTCCTGCATTTTACTTTGCCTATTTATCATCTATTTAATTTCATTCATCTTCCCAAATAAAACATCAGTCATACATTTCATAGCAGGCATGAATAAACAATAATCATCCAGTTCATTGAGCAGAAATAGTGACCTATTAATTCAAATACTTCAGATAATCCATTGACTTCTCACCAGCCTGACTTCTCTCACATTTGCCAGCTTTTTTGCATTCCAACAGCTCATTTTAGCATTTTAGGATTCTAGTTGTACTTTAGCAAAAAAAGAAAAATCAGTAACTGCATCCAGCTTTGCTAAGTACAGGTCATATTCCACCTCACTGTACTCAACAGAAAGTTTATTAACTTACGATGAAGCTTCAAATAAAAACACTAACACAGCATCAGTTGGTCTAAATTAAATAGAGGCACGTCTACATTTAAAGCTTTCTCTTTTCTCCACTTTTATGGAGAAGTATTTAATAGTACTTGAGTAAAGCTTTCAAGATTGACTTACACTTCCTACAACAATGAAAAATTTCCAGTTATAGTAAGTATTTAAAAGATCAACATATAAGCATGTAATTATATCTAAACAATCAAATGTTAGGAAGTGCTTGAAAGGAAAGGTGGGGATCTTCCTTGTTTCCTATAGAAAGAAGGCTTATGTAATCCTATACTCTGTGCATATGCATGCAAATCATTTGCTTGTTCTCTAATTCCTTTTGCATTTACTGGGCAATATAAATTAAATTTCACAGGATAAACATCTCAAAGATACTAAGTTTCTACAAGCGCTGGGAAAACAAGTAAGCAGGAGAAAGAAAGTAGAAATTGTCAACAGGAGCTCTGTCCTCAGAAGCCAGAAATTTACACAAGAAAGAGAATATAAAGGCCATGTAAGACAGTTTTAAACTTTTTGGTTATGACACCATCCTCTACCTGCTTGAAATATAGTAAAGGAGGTGTAACTTAGCACTTATGAAACTTTAAAACTCTTTAATTATTGCTCTCTATGAACAACAGTTCCATAGAACAAAATATCAGTTTCAGAAACATTTCATTGCAGAATGAAATAATGCTGGATTCTCTTCTCAGCTTTGACCTTGGGATTGATCCATGGTAACACTGAAATTGGAGTGGAATTAAATGACCAGTGCACTCACTGACCTGTGGGCCTGATCAACTTGGCCTACGGAAAAAAGCTGTCCAAAACCCACCATTGTTTAATTCCATTCTGCAAATGTTCTTGCAATTTGCCCACTAGACCTCAAAATGGAGCAATCTCTGGTTATGGGTGCTACACATAGTGATGAAAACTACTTGCCTGGTGTCATATGCCCTGTTGTACACTCACAACATGGCTGAAATGCAGTCACCTCCCGTACTACGAGCAAATACCTGGCTGTTGTGTAACAGGCATCAGCAAAATTTTGTGTGACAAGTGTACTTTCAGTTATGGGACAGGGCATTTAGTTTTCTGGTGCCTTTGGAAGAGGCTACAGGGCCTACTCCAGCTGAAATGTTCATGACTTCTGAGATGATATGTTAAATTCTACTTACATACCTATTCTGGGGCTATAAGAAAAGATAACTTTGAGGATACTACGTAAGAAAAGTAAGTAATAACCTTTTCAGCCTCTCTAAATGAAGAGAATGCTTCTTTCATTAAAGTATTTCTTATACTAAAGAGCACGTGAGGCTACTTTTCTACTGTTACTGAAAAATTAGATGCCATAGTCACCGGATAACATCTCACAAGACAGCATGAAATTTGCGTCTGGGTGTTGTGCTGGTTCAGCCATCATCATTTTATGCTGCCATCAGTTGCCTGATCACACAGGCCAACGCTGAACTCACCAACAGCCCCTCAGAAGTCTTCTTGCAGACAGTCCTACCATAGGTTCCTGTGGGCCCAGCTCCTCCACTGCCCACTGTGGTGCTACCATCGCCTGCTGGACACAACGGACAGAGATGGTTCCTCAGTGGCCCTTCACAGGGAAAGACACCACTGAGAGAGCTCAGCAAGATGCAACCAGCCCCCACAGAGGCCACACCCAACAGGAAGCTCCTCTGATCGATCAGCTCCGAGCTGATATAATCCTGGCCTTGCTCCCACCCCAACCACAACCACCTGGGTGAGGGCAGAGCCACAGGTGGGCCAGGTTCTGCCTCTGGAACATGAAGCCAATAAGAAAAACAAAACATACTGTTAGGTTGTGACTCATTCACAGGTCAACTCCAACTTGGGGCTCACAACTTGGGCCCCAGCACTTCACTTGCCCAAAATGTCTGGTAGAAGTTAAAGCAACTTCATTTCTGCTCTTTAGAGGAGCTTAACTTGTCCTTTTGTTAGTCTATTCCTAGATAGAGCAGACACTCAAAGCCCTTGCCCTCGTGCTACTTGCTTCATAGTATGATCCATTCCTAGGGGGAAAATTAAGAAGATGGTCAGTGTATCTTCCACTATAGAGGCCTTCATTTCTGTAACTGCATGAGCACACACAAGCCATAGATACCGCACTAGGCAGGTCATATAATTGACTGTTGTTCCTGGCCTTTGTCTATGAATAAATCTTCCTTTGGATTTATTTTTACACTTCAGACCCCTGAACAGGTTGAGCTTTGAACCAGAGCATTGATATAAACATCACACCAACATGTGCCTTTTCAGTACAGATTATATTCCATTAAAAGAACATATGTAAGGTTGAAAAATCAAGGACTCTAAAGTTAGGAAGGAGATAGTGCTGATTCAGTCCTCTTCGGTTATGACTTTTGTTTAGCTGACTGCATGCTCTGGTTTCCATCAGAATCCACTTTGTTTGGTACAAATCGATGCAATGAAATACGAGCACCTCCTAATGGTAGCATCCCTACTCCTCTCATGGCATGTTTTGGCTGAGATGCAGATCCTAATTTTCAATGATACTGGGACTCAGATGAACAACCCACCTGAAGGCTGATGAAACAAAAGCAAAATTTATTTCTGTTAATTTTTGTAAAGTTCTTATTTGTAAACTATGTAAAACAAGAAAAACAGCCTTTACCATGTTGGGCGCATCTAACACAATCACATTACCAAGTTCATTTGTGAATAGCACACTGATGGCTAAGCACTTGGGTTGTGTTTTTTTTCCCCACTTTCTCTATGATTAAATACACTTCCCTGGGCTAAGCTTTGTCTTTCACTCTCAAACACTGAAAATGCTTTGTACATTAGAATGTGATGCAGGTTCATTCTGTGTGCTCTTCTGGCACCATGCCTACCATGCCTCATGAAAACCAGCTGGGGCTGGACAGGCCCCAGGAGAAAGAAACCTGGATGAGGAGGGAAAGGTGGAAGCTTCTGGAAGCTTCCTCCGTAAGTGGTCCAGGGCACCAGTCTGGCCAAGACAGAGGATGCTGAAGACTGCAAGGGATGAAGTGTTTCACTCCTCCAGCATCCTCATTGACCAGCCACAGTTCACAGAATCATTTAAGTTGGCAAAGACCTCTAAGATCATCTAGTCCAACCATCCAGAGATGGCTGAATCATAGCTGATACTAAGTGGTAGGGGAAGGGCCAGGGAGCTCTTCCAGGTTCACAGGAACTCCAAACAAGGCAGCGCTAACAAAAATGACAAAGCAGGGTATCAGACTGCAAATTAGCCCTGCGGATCCTCATGCAGTTATTAATCTCTGGCTGACACGGAGGAGGATATGAAATGTATGCATTGAGGTACTACTGGACAAGGTACATAATCCATGGACCAGGAATGATAGATATGTTTAACTGTGAGCCACAGCAGAGAGCTTCCAGAAATTTGTCAGCTCCCTGAGCAGCTGGATGCCCCTTGCACTGGGGCACGGGTTAGCTCAGATGCTCAGTGCTCCCTTGTGCAGCATTTTAAACAGCATGTGGAGAACAGCAGCTCCAACTTTACACACAGCAACAGGTCAAAAGCTTAATTTTAATGATTAGATGAGATTTTCCAGTCCATTTCATCCTCTGCAAGTTACAGTACTGCACAAAGGCTGCAGCAGCTTGAGGTGCATTTCCCACAGACCCACAGAGCTACTCTGCAAAATTTCCACATGGACTGTAGCAGAGGTGGCCACACCAGGAGCTGGAAGAAGTTCAGAGAAGCAAAGCCCTGGAGGAATTTGAGCTAGGGCTGCTGCCTACAGACAGAACAGGATGGGATAGTGTAATTTGAAGCAACAGCTGGCATTGCTAATGTTAAACAATGTTCGCTTCAGCCTCTGGGTAACCCAGGATCAGCCGATGAAAAAAAGGATTTGTTTGTGCTCCCAAGTATGTTGTGAAGATGAAAAAGCTATTTGACCTCAAAGGAAAAAGCTAGCAGAAGAAAATTGTGCACAATTTGGTGACAAATATAAATGTAGGACAGGACTTTTCTCCCCTCCTATGATGCTGCACGGTCTGTGTCCCCCTCAGGAGCATCCTCAGCTCTTGCCTGCTGTTTTACCTTGCAGTCTCCTCAAATCATCCCCCTTTATCAGACCATGCTCTCATGAATCTCTGACAAGAAACAACTGACAAAACTGCATGACTTGAACAAGCCCTTGCCTTTCTTCTAAACACCAAACTGTTTCCTACTGTCACCTCCTCTATCCTCCCATCATCATGCCCCATCTCCAGGCTTCTGCTGCAGCTCACTTTTCCCCTCTGTCCCTACAGTGACTGAAAGCACAAGTAAAAATTGCTGTCCAGCACGCCTTTTCTCCCTCCCAAGATAAGAGCTTGCTATGTACACAGGAAGACACAAAGGACAGAACAGCAAACACTGTTACTGTTTGAAGAAACCAATTTGGAGTGCCAGCTTCCATCCTGGTTGGTTTTGCAAACTCCTGCCAGGAAGAAGGTAGTCTTCTCTCAACACGGTCCCTGAAAAACAAATAATTTATTATATTAACTCATACACATATTGATAGAGTAGGCTGACATTTGCACTCAACAGTGATTAGCTGTGAATTTAAATCAATTAAAAAATCTAATCCATACATACAGATACATTCTAGGCTCTCCAGATGTGAGACAGCAAAGGCTCAGTGTTACCAGGGTGCTGCTGGACAGAGGAATGGGAGATGAAGAGCAGAGAGGCAATGAGCAGGGCCATTTGTTGGGATGAGCTGGCCTGGCTGGTTGCTTCTGCCAAGCTCTCCAAAGTGGCAGGACCCATCTGAGGAAAGGTGCTGGCGCCTGGATGCGGGTGGTAAACTACAGTGCCCATATATTGATTTTCATTTAACTGTTTGCACCCTTTGTGTAGCATAGCTACGATTACCACATCTATCCCATCATATTCCAAATTTTGACTCAGTTTCATGGTAGTACCACAACATTGTCTAACTGGTGATCCAGTGCTCCCGCCACACACCACAACCCTTGAATGTTAATTGCCAGTGAGCAGAGAAATACAAGATTCTCCGATTACAATCATGTAACTGCCTAGGAGATGACCATGATATTAGTACACCTATGCCAAAAGTGCTAGAACCTTGTAAAAGACAAACTTTAAGCAACAAAATATGCTATTGCTGGGGTCTTTGGGGAGTATCATAGAGTTCATCAGAGCATCCTCAGAAACTGATCTCCACCAAGGCACCATAGACAACTGCTTAGAATAACTGAAAAAGAAAAGCATCACTGAAGAGGGAGCTTCTAGCCAGCTATGAGATGTGTTCTACTAAAAGTGGGGGAAAACCCCTTGATTAGCCACATACTTGGGAAAATATATAAATAAATAAGGAAGACTATGCAAGAGTTAAAGAAAAATTTGCAGCCTTGTTGTAGTATCATTTTACTTCCATTGATATACACTGAATTATTTCAGAGAAAGCCGAACCTATTTGCTTCTCCAGATACCACTGGTCAGAATTTCCCAGTAATCCTCTACTGATTGTCAGTAGGTACCACATGGGGTAAAAAAGTCACACAGCAGATCAACATTACAGAGGTTGTTTAAAGCCAAGTAAAAGTCCAAGATTGGATCCTAGGTACTGTAAATACTAAGTTGCTCTATTTTATACCATATCTGCCTCCAACAGGCAGAGGCTGCAAACATACAAAGAAATGCAGGCCTTATATTAAAAAAAAAAGTCCAACCCTATAAAATATAATTTATTCTTTGCACACAACAGGAGAGGGTAAGCAATTGCCTTATGTGTCATGATCAACAATTTAAATAATGGAAGTAAATTTTAAAAAATACATACTCCAGTAATTTTTGAGAGATCTGAATAATTCTCAATCCACTCTTAAAGGACACTTTGAAGGGTTTACAGAATCTGGAGAAATGCTGCTAGGACAACGTAAGTGGCAAAAAAAGCTGAAGAACTCTGATGTGGGCAAAATCTGCAGAGAATACCTCAATTTAGTGCAAATACCAATAGTTCATATTCCATGCAGAGTCAAATTAGTTGGGAATTTACCATCCTTTTTATTCTCAGAGAATATTGATTCAAGCACAGGATGAGTACGAAAAAAAAAAGTTCTATGTGAGTGGAAGTGTATAACAAGTCAATTCAATTTCATTGAATCAGAAAGGTGCTAGAGTAGGCAGATTAGTATCAGGGAAAGATTTTCATTTTCTTACCTAACCTGTTATGCTTTGTCCAGAGACACAGTACATCTGAGATTTGAAAATGAAATACACTGTTAGGAAGCAGTGTTATTTCTTGCAGTGATGTTCCTCTCCCTGGGTATCGCAGTAGTCAGCTGTTTTGTCATCTACCAAATGAGAGCATTTCTCAAATAGCTTTGTGAAACTTAACGGAAATCCTGCTAAAAGAAAGGGCCCAGATCCTTAGTTTAATCCTGAGCCCACTCACTGGACAAAGGTAAGATAAAATTAATGTAGCTTTGATAACAGTCATTTTTAATTTGGGGGAATAAGTTGAAATCAGTGAGGCTGTATCTGCCTAGGTTACCTATTATTTGGCCCTACACTTATTTTCATGTTTCCCTTTTCAAGGGATTTCAAGGGAAAGAAAGTGTTTATGTGGGATATAATTACTGCTTTGGTCTAGTATCTTGAGTTATTTTTCCAGCAGAAACTTTGGGTGGGAAAACCTGACACTTCAGAAAGTGTGCCAAAATCGAGTGCAAGTTTATATTTACCAAAGGAACATTTGACATTTCATTGATACATCACAAAGATAAATAAAGGACACACCTGACAGGATTATCTTATACTGAAATACTTGAAAACAAACAATGGCACTACCCAGCAGTAAGAAAAAGTGAAATGAGGGCATGAGTACAGAAAAGGAAGAAACTGTGATACTATGGAAAGTGTGAATGTTACTCAGAGGACAATGACACAATCCTTAGTTTCACAGTATGGGAGAAACCTTTTAAAAACATCCCCCAAATGCTGGATATTTTTTAAGAGTTTAAGGTGTTTCCAGCACAAATACAAAAGTCCTTTATTACAACTTGCATACCTTACCATCTTAAATATTTTTGAAAAAACAATCTTATGGAAAATATTTTTCCAAATCAGTTGTGTAAATTTTAGCATGGAGATTCTACATTTCTTTAAGATACATTCTTGCTTGCACTCCATCTTATCATAACATGCCATTCTGACACAAGCAAAGCTTTCATGAGACCCCCTAACAACAGAGTGCTTTTCTATTCCCAAAGTGCCATACACATGCTAAATTTGGGCTTATCAGCGATGTGAATACTTTGCTCTATTTTTCAGTCATCCACGTAAGTTTCCTACCAAATGTCAATCTCAGCTTTCATGGTAAACGATAATGAAAGAGACCTTTAGGCAAAACAATTAAGAGCAATATAAAAGCTCATTATAATCCCAATTCATAAAGTTACAAGCTGCAGTGTGCAGTATGCACAAGTATAACCAAAAACCAAGTTGAAGCATACCAAATAAGATTATGAACTAGCTATTGTTTTTCTGTCTGGGAAACGCAATTCTTTAATGAGCTTGGAAAAACAGCTAAATATTTTCTTTTATAAATTCAAGAAAAAGCCATACCACTTTTGAGACTCCTGCTGCACAGCTTTTTCTCTTCTCTCTTTTCCTCTTTTAAATTTTAAATACTGCATAGGAACTGTTTGCTCTGTGAGGTTCCCATAGTTAGGACCAAACCCTTCTCAGAGGAATTTTGGCACCTTATTAATTAGCTGGTTATGAGAAGGAGCTGCACTCTTTCAGTGACTCCTATTTTGCCATCAGTAAAGTGTGATCCCATAATAAATTTCCATCAAGCAAACTATTTCTGGTAATTCCCCCTAATTAACACCAGACTGCTAATAATAAATTAGGCCCTATGTGTTTCTGATATAACCAAGATCTTGTCTGAGCACAAGATATTAACCAATGTCCCAAGAAAGTAAAACTCGAACCTAAATTAAAGCTTTGCTGGTAAAAGGATTTATATGCAATTTTGTGAGAAGCCCTTTGAAGATCTCATACAGGGCATTTTGACCAGCAAACATTTTGAGTGACAGAGAGATTTGTTCTGTGCCAAGCAGTGAAAGTGGATTTATTGTGAAAACACACCGTTGACTTTTAAGCCTATAAATCTTACACTGGATTACAGTGTCTTAATGAATGAATGACAGATCTCTTTTTTTTTGTCAGTGCATTTTAATGTTACATGACGTTGTGGTTGATAGAAACCAAACCTTTGCCATAAAAACGTCAAATGCAGACTTGATGCCTTTAAAAGTTTGGCTTCTGGAGTTTAATATACTGTTTGCAAATAGACTTGCATTTGTCTCCTTCATCACCTAAATACTGAAGGGGAGGCAAGTTTTCTGTAAAGTTGCCCCTAAATTTTGTAGAGCTGTGTGTAGCGTTTTCCTTTGCTTGTGTAAATAAAGGTAGAAAACAACATTGCATTTGCCTAGTTCAGGGATACTCTGCTAAGGAGAGCCTTACCAGGCTGGTATTATCATGAAGTAATTGGCCATGTTATAGTAGATGGTTAAGTAACCCGTGGTGAAAGAGGAGACTGCTGTGTGCCAAGGCTAAGTACAGTATCAGATAATGCTTCTCAGCAGGCAGCATTTCCCTGAACAGCCTCAACTTAGGAAAAACATTAAGCATTTCTAAACAAGCATTGCCAATTATTCTTAACGCGTGGTAGAATGAAGTAAAGATGGCAAAGAAATAGTAAGTGGCAAATATTGAGTAACATATAAGTAACGTATAAATATTGTTACATATTCTACAGTGTTCAATACTATATTTCCATCTTTCATTTCATCCTAAGAAGAGACAGAGAATCAGAGACTCACCCAAGCTGGAAGAGACCTTTAGAGATGAAGGGACCTTGTCTAGTCCAAGAGCTGTGTCCAGTTGGGTTATGAGTATCTCCAAGGACAGACTTTGCAATCTGCCTGGGCAACCTGTGCCACTGTTTGACCATCCTCACAGTTGTCCTGTCACTATGTATCACTGAAGCAATCCTGGGTCCATCTTCTTTATTACCCCATCCAGGTATGTGTATGCATGGATGAGATCCCCTCTCAGCCCTCTCTTCTCCAGGCTACAAGCTCTCTCAGCTTCTCCTTGTATGACAAATGCTCCATGCTGTTAATCATATTCCTCCAATATGTCCATGTCTCTCTTGTACTGGCAAGACCCAGCACTTCACCAGACACCATACTTAGTGAGACACCAAGGCTCACCAAGGCTGAACAGAGAAGGAGGATCACCTCCCTCAATCTGCTGGAAATACTCTGGCTAAAGGACCCCAGGAGGCTGGCATTCTTCCTTGTCACAAGGAGGCCATCATTGGCTTATGGTCATCTTGGCGTACACCAGGAACCCCAGGTCCTTTTCTGCAAAGCAAACTTCCAGTCTATCAAAAAAAAAAACCCTGAAAACCAAGCAACTCAAATGATTTCTATTTCTGTGTACAATCATGACATGTTTTTACTGACTATGATTCAGAAAAAGAAAACATCCAACAACCACAAAACAACAGAAGCCAGATAGAGAGTCTGGAATTTTGTGTTGAGTGTATGTGCTTGTTTTGGTTTTTTAAATTATAATCAAATTTTCAAATGTTAACAGCCAATACTTGATACCAAAGACTACTAAACACAAACAAGGAAATCACCAGGACTCAAGGACTGGTTGTTTAGCATAAAACAATTGGGAAAAAAAAGGAAAGTCAAAATAAGTAATCTGTGAATTGATGTAGTTCCCCTTCTTACTCCTGTTTGCAAAGCCATTCATATGCCTAGATGGTTCGAATAGCTCCATGAGAAAACAGGTACACAACGGAACAGACCAATGTGCGCTGAAACACAACTTTTTAAGTTTATTGCATTGTTATATTAAGCATTTATATTTACACATAATTCTGAATTATTTAGTTACAATATACCGAAACCGTCATCATGATTAAATTACTCACTTATAAAGACCTTCTACCTTCAAACAGAGTTAAACCTGATTCTCTTACAGGCATTATTGGAAGAAAAATAATTACTGACTGAAAATGCATGCAAAAAACTATAGCAGTTAGGTTACTAACACGCCTCTCCTGACTTTCTAACATTCCCTCAAAATATGAACGCTATACATGTGTTGTATGAAAAATAGTTGGGAATCTTGTGAAATCCCCAAATGATGATGGAACGGTGCTGATTTTTGCTATGTCAAGTCTTCAGTCAAATATACGTATGTATATGTGCATATATATGTATGTCTCTCAATGTACACGCATATGTGTGCCTGTATAGGTAAGTATATATAAACACATAAACACACTCACACACCAAGAAATTCTAGAGGTAAATATGCAGGCTTACAAATAAAATACAAAGATGCCAATATGAAATACTTCTAAACAAAACTGGTAATAAATATTCAGTGAGATATATGGCATTATTATAAAGTGCTCTACTAAAATCTCACTTATTAATGATAAAAATTAAGTTCCTTTTACTCAACTTATATAATTTGGTAGAGCCATTAAATATTCATTATGTATCAGTGACTCTATGCTTTATTTTAAGTTTTAAACAAATAGATAAAAGCAGAAATTAAAAGGCAAAGCAGCTAAATGCAGCAGTACAATTGGAGCCTTTCAGGCTTTTGTCCTCAAATTCTTTAATGACTGCAAAAATTTCAAACCCTAGAGCACATGGCCTAAGAAATACAATTCCCATTAAAATTATGAAACTAAATAAAATTCAATGTTTAGGACAACGACAAACTGAAAAGTTTTTATCTTACTTCAAAATAGTGAGGTTTGAATTGCAGAAATTACTGAATACCTTATCCTGTGCATTCCCATCCTCTTTCCTCATGCATGTGCAATATAGCCCCACTGAAACCTAGTCTCTAGGTCTCATTTCTCCACATTCCACCTAATTTCAAAAGCAACCTGGCTCACATATTACCATATCTTATCCAGTTTGCTTCTACATTTCCAATTTTCAGCCAAACTCACAAAAGGGTACATCTAGAAGAGTGTAAACATTTTAAACAGCTTTATGCCATTTCTTACGTACCACCAGAAGTTAAAAAAAGAAATGTGGTAGTATTGAAGAAAAAGAACTTTGGGAAATAAAGTGAGACAGCCTTACAATGTGAACTTGTCTCACGGAATTAATAAGAAAGTCAAATATCTTTTCATATTTCAGTACAGCACTTTTGGTTTTCCTTCCCCCTCTTTTGTTCACGTTCCTTGTTACAGTTGCCCTTGTTACAATTTCTTGTGATTTTCCCCATGGTTTTATGGATAAATCTGTCCTTTGTGTCAGGAAAAAGAACCCCAAAACAACAAAACCAGTCAATGGTTACTTTTAACATCTACTGGAAAGGGCACTAAAAACTAACAAATCAGCTCTGACATCCCAGTTGAATTAAATAGCATGTAAATTCAGTTTTCTTCAGGAATCTGATCTGGCCCTGAGAGGGCCCCCTTCTCTGTCGTGCAACTCTGCTGGAGCAAAGTTCACCCCGTGCAGAGGGTCACCACCTCTTCCCTATCTGCCTACAATAGTTCTGTACCACTTAAGCCCTAATTTGAAGTTAAATGGGATTTAGCTGGTGCACAGGTCTTGCACCGACTCTCTGTACGGAGGCAAAATTCATATTAAGCCACAGAACTGGCTGTGTCTCACGGCTCGCAGTAAATGCATAATGACAGCATTGTCTCTCTGCCCTCTTTGCAAGAACTGAGAGATACTGAGCTGCCTAACTCAATATTGTAGTATTCAACAATATATTCCCTACAGCTGGAGGAAAAGAGAGAAATAAAACCTAAACTAATAAAATCATAACAGCTGAGTAAGAAAGTAAGTTTTTGGTACGCTACCTGGCACACCACCAATATACATATTCATGAGCTACATGGTAAAGAATGTACTGACAGAAAAACA
Organism: Coracias cyanogaster; assembly: GCA_033124195.1. Taxonomy (NCBI): domain Eukaryota; kingdom Metazoa; phylum Chordata; class Aves; order Coraciiformes; family Coraciidae; genus Coracias; species Coracias cyanogaster. The sequence goes on from JAVSBS010016041.1 coordinate 13,373, forward strand.
ATGTCCTCAGTTGCACTTCAGCAGTTTCCCTCATTCAACACCAGAGTCTCACGTTCTGGATATAAAACACTGTTACCTGCAGCTCCAGCACAATTTCTCCTCTAGAAGGCACTTAAAACTATATAAACCCTGAACTGCAAAGCCAAGAGTATAACTCCCTGCTCCCTTCTTTTTTAAGGTCTGGTCTGACATTTCCACCCTGTCAAACATGCCTTCACTAGCAGGGTTGCTTTGCCAGTGTTCTGGTAGTACATGAGTTAAGGAAGAGCATCCCATTTATGTTTTCCTCTAAATGGCACCTTCTAAACTATTCTTGTCCACCAGCATAGCCACCGCCCCACTTAACTGCTTTGTAAGAAACTCTGTCCTTTGCAGACCCATTGGAGATTTAACTGCAAAGGCACAGATACATGTAATTGTGCAGGATGGTTCATGTATATAAGTATCAGATGAAAATATCAGTTGTTGAATTACATATTCTATGTAATGTTATCTTTGTTTTGAGTTCCTTTTAATGGAGTTTAGCTGCAATACTTCCAGGCACACTTTAGAAACCAACAGTGTCATAAAGTGATCTGGATGGCTGAAGCCAGCCTCCTTTTATTTGTTGAATAGCAGCAAAGCCAAGACTTCTAATAGCAGGTACTTATTTTTATAGATGTTTCACTTCTCATACTGAAGCAGATATAAATGTGGTTATAAAATTGTGAAACTGAAACTGTAACGTGCCAAGCGTAGAGGTAAGGACACTCGAATTGTTTGGCTTGGATGCAATTCCCAATTCCTATTTTTTATGAGGCAAAACTCTAACTGATAAAAACTCTAAAAATTAGTGTACAACCCCCTCTGCAAGTTCCACATTTCTCTTCCATTTTATAAAAATAACACATAAAATAATTTTAATGAATTATGGAACATGGACATTTTAACCTTTCTGCTCAGCATATTTGTTACACAAGATGAGCTCCAATTATCAGATGTTGACAGAGTGAGCATGTTTCTTGCAGAGTGGCTTGTCCTTCTTGGAGAAGAAAGTCTGACCCTCCAAACTGTCACTACATACCTGAAATGGAATAAAAAAGAAAAGATCACCCAATTCAGATGGATGAATTATATCATACCTTATTCAGAACGTCAAATCATTATATTCTTCTATGCACAAATATGTTCAAAGAATAAGTATTACTACCTTTTTCTTAGGGATACTCTTTTTGATGTAATACTAATGTGTGATGTAACCTTAACCTTCCTTTCTTTAAGTCAGCAGGTTCTTAACTGGGAGCAGAGTTAGAATCAGCATTTTAAAAAAAATATACAATCATTGGGATTGGGTTTTGGTTGGGGTTTTTTTTTTTTCTCATAGAAAACTAGCAAGTGATATTTTGGCTACAATGTCTTTATGTCAAAAGCGCTCTTGCTACTTCAGAAATACAGCCCATTCCTGTATGGCCTTCAACACTTGCTGCGTGGAAGTAAATATCAAGGGTTAAATGCTAGGACACATGGCTGCGATCCAGGCCAACTCCTCTGGACTGGTGCCAAAGGCTTACAATAGCAACACACCTTCCAAATAACTAGGAAAGTGCTTTTTGTTTGGGCTCAGAAGATTGAAAGAGGTTACAGCTGTTAACTCCCATATCGGCCAGGTTAGCACAAGCACTGCTGCCATGGGTTTGTTTAAAATGTAGACTAGCTTTACTTACTGAGCATACAAAGCAAGTGTCATGCCAAGTGTGGCCCAGAGCTTCAAGAAACCTGTCTCCAGCTTCAATGGGGAATTCACAGCCACGGCACATAGTACCAAAGAGGGCATAATAATCTGCAAACAAATACAAACAGATTTTGGAGATGAAGCATATGCAGAAGAACAAGATTGACCCTTTGAAACCTTTGTGCTTTTCTTTCAATGGCAGTGGGTTTGCACTTCAGTTTTATAATACTGGGTACACTGAATAAAGAGCTCCTAGACTGAAAGACTGGGATGCCCTCCTTTCCTCACTAATTCAGTTCTCAGCCTCTTCCCTATCCTTTCAAGTGAGCGATGCTTCCATCTTCCTGGTGTTTCACTTCCTTGAGATCAACAGCACACTCCAGGGGGAAATGCACTCCTGTGCTCTGGTGCTCCTTACGTTCTCTCTGCCGCTGCCTTGAAAGCATACCCTGGCTGTTCACACGACCGACCTCCTCGGCAAGTAGTGAATGCCTCCCTACCTTCTGGAACAATATTCGCCTAAGACTGCATTATTCAAAATCATGCAATCATTAGGCTTCTGTCCTACACATAGTCTAGCAATTCAGATCAAGTCAGAATAGTTTTCTAGACATAGCCACTGGAGCTTATTCCATGGCTTTAAAAAACAACTACTACAAAAAAAACCCCAAACCAGAGGCTTTACGCATTTATTGTATTTAACAAAAAGCATCAGTAGGGCACCAGGATGATTATTAGTGACTGGGATCACTAAAGGGTATTCACACCATCCATTTTTAGGCACTGGATCGATTTAGTGCTTTTGGAGGCTCCCCCAGAGTTAGCAGAGAAAAGGTCCTCCACCAGTCTGAGAGAGCAGGGACCAAAATGAAGGGCACTGAGTTGTTCATGTTCCCCACTGACTGCAGAGCTTAAAAAAGAGAGAGCAGGGCAGACTAGCAGGATAAAATATATGTATAAAGTTGAGTGGGAGGCACTGACACCCACTCCCACGATCTCAGCGTGTGACACTTTATTCTCTGTGCATAGAGCCATCTCAGGGGCTACCAGTCACCACAGCCCTTTGCTGCCCACCTGTGCAGACTTAAATTTTACCCCAAGTTCTCCAGCCTTTTCTAATTACTTCAACTCTCAAACTTTCCATTCTAAGAAGGAAATGTTTGGGTTTTTTTACTGCACAGAAGACAACAGCATTAGTGCTATAGCATGTGAGAATTTGGGATCAGCATGCTACCATGGCAAATACATAATATCATGCAACATCATGGCTTCATAAGATGAACTACAGAGTGACAACCATAATGAAGCTTTGAACTCCATCCTTAGTAGTAACACTCTGCCTCTGACAGGGAAATTAGATGTGAGAGGTTGTTTTCAAGGACACTTATAATGAGTGGCAAGAAGGGTACAAGGAGATTTTGTTTCTCTACTAGATTATACAGATCTGCTGAAGCTCTAGTGCTTACTGCAGCAGAGCCAGCAGAGGCTTATTGCGTGTCAAGCCCAAGAGAAAAGTCCTGGTTTGGTTTAGTAAGACAGTTTTGTATGATAACCTCAAAAAGCATCATCATAGGAGGCATCTCAGCAGGACAGGGAACACAAGTACTCTGGAAAAGTAAAGCCTTTGATGGCAGCCAGCGGCAAGAAACAGCTTCACTGATCACCTTCATTAACCCATGCTACTGGGATGAATTTGCAAGTGTTTAAGCAGAAGACAGACAATATAAAAACATCAAACGGTAGAACACATCTGTGCAGAACCCCTGAAGGACACAGTTTCATGAGCATTCTGTTTCAACTCTTTGCATTTGTGTTCATACAGAATCTTTTACCGATATTGTCCTGGTGCCAGTAGTTAAAGCCTTTTGTAAGCTGGCCTGTGGTTTGTGTTGATAAGTTCATTGGCTTTTCTTCTGAAGAATGGGCAACAGACAAGGCAGAATGAAGGGCATCAGCCTTCTTTCGCTGTTGCATGCTTGAATTGTGATACCACAGAACCCTTCCAAGGTAGACTTCTCATACAGTCACATATCAATGCTTCCTGCACACACCATTTTCAAAACAAGGTTACTAACTCTGCACTTAAAGTCCAACGTTGTAGATATCTGCACTTTAAATTTAATTTTAGCATCAACATCCAAAACCAGAACATTTTACAGATTAAAACCCCTTAACACTAATAGCTAATGCTGTTACAATTTCAAATACAGATTTAAAATTAGAACCCTCCTTTACAGTAGGAAGAAAGTAAGTTGGCAACAACATTTACTCTTTATTTCTTAAAAATTAGTCATAGACTCTTAACTCCAGCTGGACTGAAAGTCTTTGAAGAACGAATATATCTCAAATTAACATCTAGTTAAAGAGCCAGAGCCATTACAATGTATCACTGCCAATAACACCTCACAGAATGTGTCTACATTAACTTGTGCTAGCAACTTTCTATCTCAGAAATAAACTCTGTGAGAAGTGTAATATTCCTGACATTTTACCCCAGTGTTACCGGCTCACAGTATAGAAGAGCATGCCTTTCTGTGCAGGAGTTGTAACAGTAGCACAAATCAATGTACCACACAATGTATGGGTCATTTGGTGGCAGGAACAAGAATTCAATATTAGCAGAACTAACCTGATCACTAGCTTTCCACCCAAAGGGGACTTATTGATTCCTCCAGTACTATTTTTGAATCATCAAATGGTTCCAAGATTAGGAGCTTCAGATTGCTTCAGTATGAAATTTCACCGTGCTGTCACACTGGAGGATGCTGCTCATATATCTGTTTCCTCTGCTGCTCCACAAATTCAATAGGAGCAACGTGTTACCCTACTTGTGTCACCAAGTTAGCAATAACCTACGGTGTCCTTTCGTATCTGCCAACACTTCATTAAAGCTGCTCTGACAGAGAAAATTTGAATAAATTTTGCCTGCTTTCCTTGTCCTTTCAGTACCTAGCACTCTCCGTGGCACCCACTGTGAACAACTGTTGGATCAACTCAGAAGGAAATCTTAGCACCAAATAGGTCACTAGCATTTCATGCTAAATCTCTTCCTGGTTAATCCACTTCTTTCTCTAGTTAAACTACCATGTTCCTTACAGTAGGAGGAAAACACAGAAAAGGTCTGACTGATGGTTCTAATATGGATGTAAACAGCATGCAGTGTGAAAATAGACAATTTTGATACAATTTTGTTTCTTTTCCATTTTGTGGGAATTGTTTTGCGAATGCTACCTACCTCTTTCCTAGCCCAGAAGAGTACATGGGAAGTTTTAAGCAAACTAGGAAACCAACACAAATAAAAATTGTTCATATTAATAAAAAAGACACAATTAGCTGGAAGTGCTAAAAATGAAACCAGAATCCCTCTGAACTCTTAAGCCACATCTTTCATGTAATATTGTTCATCAGGCTTTCAAGTGCTATAATTGTATCACTGTAATTTTCCCAATAGCTTGATTTTTTATCTAAAGCTTATGTTCAACAGATGTTAACCCTGATCCTGCAAAAAAACTTCCTGGGCAGCCTTCTTATTCTTGGAAGTCCCTCCCAGTTGTGAGTAAGGCTATTCAGAGCAAAACACATTACTCAACTGGCGTTTGCTTGTTTAGTAAATAAGCAGATTTGCATAAACTCCAGATTATTTTAACAGCAACCAGAAAGTCACCCTAAAATCGACACTTTGCTGTATCACTGATGCCTACAGCTGAGGGCTTAATAGGAACAACATGTAAAACCAGTGACAAGAAGCCTGTTCCTGTTGAAGCTGATGAAGAAATTCTCACCAGCTTCTCCTGCTGCAGACTTGAAGTGTCTACATCATTCATTGCTGCTTTGAATTAACACACCAGTGTTACATGTTGCTTCTTCTGAAGTGAAGCTTGAGAATTATTTTTTTTTCCCCAACCTTATTAAGCTTTGCTTCCCCACACAGCCCCAGTAAACTTTGTTTGTGTTGCTTCTTACCAGTCTCACAGTAGGGATCACCATCTTCTAAGTGGAAGACATTATTGCGGATGGGGTTATGACAGGCCACACACACAAAGCAGGAAACGTGCCAAGTTTGTTTCAAAGCATTTATTACTTCCTGTAGGGATTAGAAGAAGTGTTACTAAGACATTATTTTGATGTGATGACTAGATTGTGGTGACCATGCCTCCACACTAGATCCATTTCAAGAATATTTTGTTTCCTACTGCTGCTTAGAAAATTGTTGTGCAGCAGTTTCTGCTGATGTTAAACGTAGTGAGGTGCTTTATTTATGGTACATCTCCTTATCTGTCATAAGCAAACTTCCATTTTTTGGAAGGTTCAGTGTAGAGTTGGACAGATTTAACAACTCATTTATCTGCCTTTTCCATTTTAACTAGGATCTCACCCACAACAGTCCCCTGAAATAAGAAAAGCAGTATCTCCAATGTCTCAAGTCTGTGCATAGTTAACCAGAAAACATCACATAGAAAATTATGTCTGCTCTGTGTTGTTTTGGAAGATGCTATAGTGCCAAATATGACTTGAAAATTGCTCTGCCAGAGCCCTGCATGACCCCAGTTACACAAGAGTCCAGACACATTGCTGTCTGCAGTAAAGTAGTGGAGGATCAGCTGGCAGGCTCAAATTAGCAATACTAGTGCTGAGTAGGATAATGCGTCTTTCTATCTACATTACCACTGGGAATATTTCAGTACTTCACCTCTAGCCAACCAGAGTGTTCCTCAGTGCTCAGCTCATATAAGGAGGATTTAATTTATTTATTTTATTTTTTTCCCTTCCAGTTCTGTAAAAAGCTGCCAATTAAAAGTATTTTGCTAAGGAAAATAATAATCACAACAGCTACAGAAAAGCTTCATGAAGACAGGAGCTGAACTTGGAAGAGCCAAGGAGACTACAGCATCTTTTCTCAAAGACTTTGAAAAGGCTTAACATTAGAAGAGCCAAAACCATATTCTGTATGTGAGGGAAGCTGAAAAGGTATGTCAGGGTACGTTTGAAAGAAAGTAAACTGGGCCAGATAAAAGGGAATTTCATTACAGGGAAGCACTAAACACTGTGGTTATTGGTCCCAATGAGAAACAGGCCACTTGCTTGTCACTTACCCCAAGGATCTTCCTCTGGCACTTTGAACACTCTGGAGCAAAGAACTTCTCATAGCAGACCTCACAATATAATGCCCCTTTCTCTTCCACAAATCCAATATAAGCCATGGAGGTTTTGCAGTGAACACAATTGAACTCCTCTGGATGCCACGACTTCCCCAAAGCCACCAAGAAGGGTCCTCTGTACAGAAAGAAGAGATTTTGTCAGGAAATGCCTCTGGGTTGGCTCCTGCAAAAGCTGTTAATAGGCTTACCCTACAATACCCCTGTGCCATTACTACACTCTTCACAAACACACACTACTTTATCCCCCTTTCCTCCTACAGGCTCTAAGAAAGCATCAAGCGTTAGCTGTACCTGTTCCCATTGACCTATCTCCCAGAAACACCTGACCACAATAAATACCTATTCTTTACTGCATTTCAGAAATCTTGTTTTAGAACTACATTAAATACAGTGCTGAAGTGGCTGCTATAGAAGAGGAGAATAAGAAGGATGTTTCCTAAGTTCTCAATTATTTCCATCTATTGAAAGAGACACAAGCAGCTCTCTTTGAGTGTGCATTTGTATTGAGGCCACAAATGTTCAAGTAGACTTGACACCATTAAGATCCAATAACATCAGTTTCATTTGAGACAAAAAAAATTAATTGCTGTCCTTATCCAATAAGTTTGTTAGAAGATAACTCATCCCAGTTGTTGGGGGATTATTTTTTCAGCAGGGAGACACCGACACGCGTGTGTATCTGTGTTCTTTTTTCTTTTCCCTTCAGAAGCTACTTAAAATAGGACCATTTTCGCAAAATACAAAGCCTCTTCTATTATTTACTAACATGAAATAATGATGGTTTTAGTAGCATTTTTCTGGCTAATACAACAAGGTTAATAGACAAGATAAACCTGTCCATTTCTCAGTCAACAAAAAATTCTGTTTGTAACTCATAAATCCCAGGTATATACCATTGTACCTGTATTCACGTGAAAACATATAAGGCATGCTAATTTCCTTAATTAACATATTTACTTTAATGAGGTGCCTCCAACATACAACCTTCCAGAATTTAGGTTTCAGGTGAACTTTGTGATTTGATTTCAAGTTAATCTCCCTTACCAGATTTCTCATTTGTGCAAGACCAATAAAGATGCCATTCTTTCAGTCATCACTTTTTTCTGATCTAATACTTCACTGCAAAAAAAATTGTAATGTACTAATATTACTACTCCATTGCTAAACATGTTTTTGGAAAGTGAGTAAGCTGCAAGAACATTTTTGTGTAAGGTAAGATTTTCACGTGAACAAAGCCACAGCCATAAAGAAGAAGAAAACCTTAAAATTTGCTCCCAGGGTTATACTGACGCTAAGATGGGAATATAAGTGGGCAGAGAAGAGAGGGTGATTTCATTGAGAGTAGGGGTAATTGTTTTCATTTCTCCTACATTTTTTTCTGGAGAAGCTATGTATTTTCAACAGGATGAGAAGTCAAAGATAAGGTACTCAAACAGATTTAAGACAACTTACAGACCTTCTGAGGTGATGAACATATTTAATCTGAAACAGTTTTTTCTGTTCACCTCTGACAATTGGAGAGAAAGCAGAGAACTGGAGAGAAAGCGGCTCCTGGAGTGCAGCTTGTGGCCCTTTAAGGAGGGAGCTGGGGTCGAGCGCAGCTCTCTGGCCCCCACTCCCAGCGGATGCCTGAGCAGTGCAAACACTGACCTAACCCGATACCCTCCCGCCGCTCTACAAGCACCTTTTTACATCAATGCCCTTTCAGTTATGTACTGATCAAACAATACAAGCCCTTATGTACAACAAAGTGCTCTCAGTGCGCCTTGTCAGCACAGGCTAATTTAACAGATTCATTAACACGGGGCTGACACCGAAGCGGCTCTCCCAGCTCCAGGTAGGATTGAGTTTCTGGCCATCTGCACTGAAATGATAGGCTCAGTTAGCTCTGCAATGGAAAGCAAGTTTGCTAGCGACGGGAAGGGAAGGAATTTTTATAACGTCTGCTGCATTTAGCTCTCCAGAGTTTACAACTCTGACATGTTGAGGTTAGCCATTCAGGACAGCGTGCAGGAACCCAGACGGATGGGGAACAGCCTGAGAGTGCATCTATAGGGTTTCTTTCCCTAAGTCCCCAGACAGCTGTGGCCGTGCCCTGCACAATGTCTCCGAGGTGTTCCATTAGCAGGCTCGCTCCTCATGCACACATGTTGAGAAGAACACTTTCTAAATACGATTTTACTTTTAATCAGGTTGTAGTTTAAACATGTCAAGGTGATGCTGCAGCTTAATGATACCAGTGACTTAAAAGCTGTCCCAAAGCACGTGGAAGAAAGAAAGAAAGGAAAAAATAAACACCAGCCACATAAAAGACACTAAAACTCAATATTTGGAACTTGGAGGTGTTCCTGGTCTCTGTGTATTCTTGCAATTGAAATGATAGCTTCCAGTAATGAAAGGTATTTCTTTGCTGTATTCATTTGTAAAGGAGTTTAAACTTCCGATTTGAGTAAGGGGGCCACATGCCCACATTACTCATGCAACCTGATGGGAATTAGCTAGGGCCTTTGTACTTTTAACTAAATATAACTTTATCGGTGTGGTCATGAAGTATTAGTATGCTGATAATCTAGCTTCTCATGGGGCTTTTACTATGATAGTCAGCCAGAACTGCAATTTGGTGGTAGAGAGGATCAAAAGGATTTCCAGATCTGCTAAGTCACCAATCACTTTACAGTTAAGCATACAGCAGTCTACACTCTTTCTCCTCACTTGAAAATGCCACAATATAAAATTACTGTATAGGAGATGCTAAAGAGAAGCATCATTCATCATTTTTGCCTTTTGCCTTTAAAAACAAGCTGTATGAAAAGGTGACAAAGCCAAGTCATCATTCACAAGCAGACACGCCAAAGAGTATGTTCTCAATGGAGATCCAGGGAAAACACATTTGGACTTCAAAGGAAGAGCCAGCTCTGCACTGCAGAACTCACCAAGACTGCCTGGGAACCAGAAGTCTTCAACAGGAAATGTCAGAAGTTTTCAGACCGTCACAGCATGGGAAATTTAGTTAGCCTCCAGCTTTGATTGTTTTAGACACAGAAAGAAAAACTTACTTAATGAAGCTTTCATAAAAAATGGCATCTTCAGGCAATCACTGTATAAATAATTAAAGATATATTAAAAAGTTATAAGATGTCTCTAAGAAATGGTCTTGGCTCAATGAGCCATGGTTATTCTATGCCTGAGTGTAAAGTAACCAACTCCACAATGCATTTTGGCTTCAAAACAGATGTACAATGCAATGTCACTTGATCTTCCTCCTACCTTTTCATAGGTAATGCTACCCACTAAGGGCATGAACTGTAATTATGCGAAAACCTGAATTCAAAATGCCGTTGCAATCTTTCAGATCCACTGTATGCTGTGAACGTGACGCATATTTGGCATTCATGCACATCAACTCATCCTCAAGTGAAACAATGTCTGCTTTTAATAATTGAGGTGGCATTTAATATATGAAGAAATAATAAGGATTTGAACACTAGCAGCAAATTACAAAGAAGCTAGATGTGGGTATCAGTTACTATTAATGAAGAAGTGTCACTTACAATAGGTGACAATAGCTTAAGTACTGTCAAGTAGGGCTCTGTAGTTTCTCCTTATGCATCCACTAAGGAGCAAAGGTTGCTCCATGGACCAATAAACTCCCCTACTTACAGGGTGACAGCTCATCTCCTTTTTAATGGCGATCAAGGAGGGAAAGTGGCAAGTAGCAGCAAGTGGTTTAAAGGCCGAGATGAGAGGCTGGCTGCTCAGGAGTGATCTGCAGACTGTGTTGTGAGACTCTACAGCACAGAGCATCAGCGAACCCTGCTAAACCACTGGGTGCTATAAAAGGCACTGAAGTTTCTTGCAAGAAAGATGCAGTATATAGTGAATTTGCTATGTTTAGATTTAATTTTAACTTGAAATGATAGTAACAAAAAGGAAAGTGCACAGTTGCTCGCATATTATTTACTAGACACAAATCCAAAGCTCAGAGAATAAAAAGGTCAGAATACTAAAACCGGAATGATTCTATAGGCCAAACTGTTCAACACGATCAGATGATTTTCATCCTAAGATTGTGTAGACCTTTTTGATATTAATGTTCCATTTTGTGGTGAAACAAAAAATCTAGTTAGACAAGATGTGCACCTATGTCGGGTATAAGTTTTTTTCTATTGCTTCAAGGGGATTCAGATCATATATATTTGTTTCATTGACATATACAATGGAAGCAGGAAGACCTTCTCCAAAACATCACAGATTGGTTTGCAAAGAGTCCTCTAAAATTAACCCGATGTTAACTGAACTGGTGGTCAGCTATCAGAAGAGAAATCTAATGGATGTAAACAAGCTGGGCTCAGTTGACCCCTAGAGATCAAGAGATTTAAGTTAGCTGCATCTTCTGATGCAGAATCCAAGCTAACCCTCAAGAGGCTGCAAAAAGCCATGGTGGAAAGGCTCATTCTCTATTATACTGAATGAAATTTATACAGCTCATAGAGCCCTTCATTTTTCAGAACTCATGTTTTCTATTCAAACAACTCTTCTTTAACTACAGTGAAACACAATGCAGCCTCTCCTATTTTGTTCACTGAAAACATGGAACATAGATGAATAAAAAAGAAATATTACAATGCATTACTTTCCCCTTGTAGTTCAACAACACAGATGACTGAACAAGCAAGAGGAAAACTTTTTAAAAGAATAAATTTCTTACGATAATCCCAGGAAATCGCTATTTTAGGGAACAAATAAAATGCAATGTAGATGAAAATTGGGACGGTTTTTACACGGATGTGAAAAGTGATTACAGGTCCCTGGACAAGATAATCACAACTAATTGTAAGAAATCACTGACTGAACAATGCAAAGCAGATTTATTTCTTCCTCCATATCAAATTCTGACTAACAATAGAATATTTTAGGGGCTCAGCAGAATTTATGTAACTTAATCTCATTTGGCAAACTTGTGTTTGTGCTGCTTAATCTTTTCTACCCATGTCATACAAGTCAGGGACACTAGGTACCATAATTCCCAAAGGCCAAGAAAGCCCAAAGATCTTGAAATCTAACATTGCAGGAAATTATTATTAATCCTGTCCTAGAAATTTTAAAACTTGTATTTCTCACTTTTCTTATATAGATAGAGCCTGCTATTTTTCTTGTTCTCAATTTCAATTTATAAAGCAACATTTGTGACAAGTCCATCTTTATAAGACTATAGCCTCTGATTGGTTTCCAAATAGCTATAATCTTCTCAATTTTATTGGAATGAGAGTATAAGTGAAAAATACCTTACTTAATTTTCTGTGGTTTTACTTTTGCTCTACTCCATCTAGCTTTCTGGTTCTCTGTAAAGCAGGTTGTAAAGCTGTGACTGTTAGCAGTTCACTATGTTTTTCCTCCATTAGTACTCTCATTCTCGGTTTTGTTAGATAAACTATGCATGAAAAGAGTGTTCTGCATTATTGAAATGAAGACTTAAAACACTTGTGACTAAGGAATCAAAAATCATGAAAGCAAAACAAAGCCCCGCTGTCAGAGAGCCTGCGGGATGAATAGAATCATATAATAGTTTAGGTCAGGATCATCAAGTCCAACTGTTAACCCAGCACTGCCAAGTTCACCACTAAACCATGTCCCTAAGCACCACATCTACCTCCAGGGATGGTGACTCCGTCACTTCCCTGGGCAGCCTGTTCCAGTGCTTGACAACTCTTTCAGTGGAGAAATTTTTCCTTACATCCAATCTACACATCCACTGGCACAACTCGAGGCCATTTCCTCTTTTCCTATCACTTGTTACTTAGAAGAAAAGACCGACCCCAACTTCATTACAACCTCCTTCCAGGTAGTTGCAGAGAGCAATAAGGTCTCCCCTGAGTCTCCTTTTCTCCAGGCTGAATAACCACAGTTCCCTCAGCTGGTCCTCATAAGACTTATGCTCTAGACCCTTCATGAGCTTCGTTGTACTTCTTTGGACACACTCAGCACCTCAATTGCCTTCTTGCAGTAAGGGTCCCTGAAACTGAACACAGTATTTGAGGTGTGGCCCCATCAGTGTGGTGATCACTTCCCTAGTCCTGCTGGACAGACTATTTCTGATACAGGCCAGGATGCTGTTGTCATCTTGGACACCTAGGCACCTTACTGGCTTATATTCAGCTGGCTATCAACCAACATCCCCAGGTCCCTTTCTGCCAGGAAGCTTTCTAGCCACCCTTCCCCAAGCCTGTAGCGTTGCATGGGGTTGTTGTGACCCAAGAACAAGACCCAGCACTTGGCCTTGTTGAACTTCATACCATTGGCCTCAGCCCATCGATCCAGCCTGTCCAGATCTCTCTATAGAGCCTTTCTTCCCTCAAACAGATCAACACGTCCACCCAACTTGGTGTTATCTGCAAACTTACAAAGGGGGCCTTTGATCCCCCTGTCCAGACCATTGATAAAGATATTGAGAAGAACTGGCCCAAATTTTGAGCCCTGGGCAACACCACTTGTGACTGGCTGCCAACTGGATTTAACTCATTCATCAGCACTGTTTGAGTCCAGAAATCCAGCCAGTTTTTTACCCAGATTATACCCAGTGAACAGATACAAACCTAATGACTTGATTACAGTGTGCACACATGGGAGTACGCTTCCCTGCTGGAATATGCTCTGCCCTCTGAACCAAAGTGTCTTGCTCATTTAGCTGTTGTGCTGTCACGGGTTTTTCACTCGGGGCAGTTGTTCCAGGTGGTTTGATACTGTTTGATGTCCATCCAGTAGCAGGAGCTGGGAAAAGAGTACCAAAAGCATTTAGAAGACCATCTTTCAGTACCAAGTATATTATCTTGAAATACGAGCAAACAGTAGCATTTGCCTAACATCTTTGTTCAGTGTATACCTGCCTACTTAGAGGAACAAATTAAAAAGCACTTATTTTCCCCTCCTCCCTCACTCAGTAAGTCCTTCCTACTTTATTAAATGCCTGTGAAATTACACAGAATGTTTTTGGCTAACTTGTAGAAGTAGTGGACAAATTTCAACATATTAAAGAAGTTAGGCAAAAGAATATACAACCTGTGAAGGCATTATTTTGCTTTAGATATAAAAGCTTAAGCCAAGAATATCAGTGTATGAAGAGAGACAGGAGAATATGACATACCTACTCAAAGTATTTACAGTGAGTGCAATAGATCATACGTCATTACTAACAGATTAAACAAGAGTACACATTCAATACAACACGTATGGGAACTTAAAATACAGTACTGTATGAGCAAAAGATATTTCTAAATCAAATTTAAACACTGGCCTAGATCACTAAATACTGCCAATCGGAAGCACTCCAAAGGCCACATTCACATCCTCTTTATAAAAGTTACGACACAAACAAAAACCTGACATTTTCAGAAATGTATACATCCACACACCTCCACTTGTGCTCAGGTTTTTAGGCATAGAACAGACATAAGCTTTTACGGAGTACAAAAAAATGCATTTACAAAAATGAAAGGCACAGATGATACTGTTGCCAAGGGTAATGAAGAAACAAACAGTTCTCTGCTTTTCTCTCTCCTCTATTGATATATGTACCTTGGTAACGGTACAAGCTAGAGCAACAAGAGTTTATGGGAGTAGTTACTCCTGTCAAGTGGAGAATTCTGTTTCTTTTTCAAGTACGCTAGACAGAAAACACAATTCTGTAGCCTTTTGTTTGCAACTACAGGCAAGAGAAAGCATGAGTGTTTACTTCATGTCCTGGATTTAGTGCAGCCACACTAAACCTTGTAAATCAAAAAACAAAATTAAGATACAAGTGGAAACTCAGAGAGAAACAACCAAGCAATGACAGAGACACTGGACAGCGTAGGACAATGCTTCTGTTGCTATGATGCTGCTCTCCCAAAGTCAAAGCATCAGTATGTAGCTTTGCAAAAAAAACTAGTTTGTAGAGATGTTAATCTTTGTGCTAGTCTTTCTCTCTCATCTTCCATATAATCTTCCAGGGAAAAAATGAAAAATTGTTTCTCATTATCTCCCTTACCGTACTGCTGATCAGCCTTCATCCTACAGAAAAGCTGCAAATACCTTTCAGGCAAAAAACTGCATCTGCTGCTCGAATGGAAGTAGCATACTAATTCACAGAGAACATCCATTTAAGTGATAGTGAATACATAGAAATTCAGCAGAAATGCCAATCCCTTGCTATTTACAGAATTAAGATAGCCACACATTACACAATTTAATAAAAACCATACAGTGAACTTCAGTTAACAAAACTCTCCACTACTCATGCATATTTCTAGGCTAAGGCAACACAGCTGGAAGAAAAATCCTTTTTAATACTTTTGTAATATAATTATGCTTGGTATTAATCCACTGATATGGACTTGATACCTACTTTTACTTACTCTTTCTCTGTATAAAGAGGTAGTATAGTTATACATCTTTTTTTGTCTAATTGGTTCACCAAATTTCTCAAACCGGGTCATTTTGAGACTGACAGATTTTGGATCCTTAATTCAAGACTCTTGGTTATGTTTGATGTAAAATTAATTTATGTGCATATCTTGAAAAAATAACATCTTGATTCTAGAAACATTTAGCATTTCTGAGCAGAAAGCACTTTAGGAATAGAAGTGCTTGATCTTGAACAAGCCATTCTGCTACTGTTGTTCCTTTTAGATTATAAATGTCTGCTAAAGTGAAAACATAGGAACAGATAAAAAAGGAAAAGGTGGCAGAAAGGCTTTGAAGACATGAACAAAAGTGGCTTTGATTAATAGCACTTTCCTCCTCTGTCATCACACATGGCTTTCTAATGTTCAGGTTCCATTTCACAAGAGGACAAAAACACAAACTAAAATCAAATCTGTTTGAAGATTGCTTCTGCCATAAATCAAATAGCAGCACAGCTTCTAGTATACTGCTAATTTCTGTTTATCTGCTGAATCCCAAGCCCATTCAGACACATCAGCTAGATCTTGTTTGCACTGCATAGTTAAAAAAAGTCCTTCTGCTTGTTTAAATGGGAAAAAAAAAAAGTACAAACATCACAATTATTCCTTTTTCTTCAGTCTTATTCCAGCTTTCATTAATGCTGTTTTTATGAATGATGCTTTTCTGAACACTATCCAACTTTTAAGTTACTACTGGCCAGGAGCAGAATTTGTCTACATAAACTTTCTCTACAGAATTGTTAGATCAGACCTTTCTGAGTTACTCAAAGCGCCGAAAAAGGAGAGAAGGAGATAGTCCCTCAGTTTGGGAAATAAAATTCATACCAATAATATAAACCACATAAATCAGTACTGTGTTAAAAATGAGCTGTGGCCTAAGCACAAACAAGCTGGGCATTTAGTGCTGAGGACCAGTGAAGGCAAATGGACCCCACCGCACTTCCACTGAAAACAGTGAACTCAAGTTCAGGCTGAGACCTTCAGCAGAAGCAGGACTCCCATGGATCACAGCTACAATGCTGAGTAAAGAGAATAACAAATAACCCCTAAGTCTTCAGATACTTCTATATTTGCCAGAGTATTTTTGGATACTGGACAAAAAGTAGGTTCTAAAAGGCTTTTAGACTGCCACTTGTAAATATATGTCACTATTTAGTCTACTATGATGGGAATAATATCGCATTGATCACTGCAGATGGCATCAGCAGCTGAGAACTAAGACAGAAAAGGTTGTCTTCTGCTCAAAAATCCTCAGAAAGCAAGACCTTAAAGCATTTTATTGAAAGCTCTCTTCATTGAGGCCTGTGTAAAGCCAGGAAGCTCCCTGCCCACACTCACAATCTGTCCGCATAGCATTCTCTCAGTGGGTATTTTTCTCTTTGCTGATATTCACATCAAGACCTCGTTGGTCCTGCACAGTATTAATCCCCTCTATTCCTGTTCCCAAGTGGACTCAAGTTTCTTTCAGCTCACGTTTCTCATCCTAAAGAAGAGGAGTCAGTCTCCTTCCATTGCCTTTACATCCATACTCTTATTAAAGAAAATACACCAGTAAAGTTCAGCAATGGCTGTTTCACCACATTTTCTGGTTTCTTTGTAAACCTTCAGTTGTTCTGCTAGGTTTTTTTCACCATAGATCATTCTCCCTTTCTCACCACTTGATTTACCTCAGTCTTTAATCTTCCTCATTCCCATCTGAACACCAGCCGGAGCACAGCTTTTATTGCCCACTTGTGTCTTTGCATAGGCCACAAACATGCCTTTAACACTTCAGTAATTTTACCAAAGGTTGATTGCTCCCAGTACAAACCATGAAGCACAATTTTGTTGGTGGTGGCATTTTTTGTTTGGTTGGTTTGTTGGGGTTTTTTTTTGTTTTGTTTTTCCTTTAAAAAAAAAACATTCTTTGTTACCTACTTAAAATCTATATGAATTCTCAGTATTTCTTTTGAACAATATTCCACCTCACGTAGCTACAGAATTTCAAAATTCCTGCATTCTCCTCCTCTCCTTTATCTTCCTAATTCCCTTGGAAACCTTTCAGATTGAAACACAACCACATGATTTAAAGAAAAATATCAGGCCTAGAAAACTTATGCAGGTGCTTTTTCTTGCAGTAAGCATTTTTTACAAGGGCACACCAGTAATAACAAGTTAGGTACAAATTATTACACTCAGTGTAAGCAAAGATCTCTCAACTCTTGGCAATCAGTCTGAGCTCTCCTATGATTTCTGCTTTATATTTTGCTTTTTACGTTCTACATATATGATTTTGGATCCCATTAGGAGCTCTGTTCTCAAAGAGCACTGGGGAGATTCCCTGGTATCCAAGATCTGGTGCAGTGCACGCACATTTTTAATTGTGAACAATGACTATGTGGGCATGGGAAAGGAAATCACTCCAGCTACCACACAACACAATCTCACCACATATTTTCTGGGCGCCACCTTAGTAGCTTGAAATGAGACAGAGCACAACAACTTTTATGGGTGCTCTGAAGAATTATAAATTATAACAAGTAAATACAATACATAAACAAAAGAAATAATTTATGAGAATTATACGCTCCATCAGGAGCTATTCTACTCTGAGTGCCAAAGAGGATTGGGTTCTCCTTAAGTCAAGAAGATATCTCTGTGGTCAAATTTTGATTTTGCAGATTTCACCTTCACTCCCTTAAAACCTTCTAAAGCACTGTTGATTTGCATTCATGTACTGTCATAGCTGGCTCTTCTAAAACAGAAAACACTCTGTACCCAGCTATTAACTTTCTACTTTATTAGGTTTAAGTTTAGCAAACCTTTAGTGTTTGCTTTCACTAAACTCCTTGGTATGGCTAGTTTAATATTTAACAAAGATTTAGGCAAGGTAAAGAACTTGCTTTTTTTTTCTTTTTCAAAAATCCCAGTGTGACTTTGCCCTGGTTATACTAACAATAGGCTGTTCCATTGCTGAGCACATGGGTAACTGCAAACACTGGCAATAGGTTTGGAAGACAAAGGGAGAAAGGCGGATACGTGGTGGTGCCAAAGTCACTTTGACAGAGGTTCTCCGGTGCGTAGCAACAATACAACAGCCTGAACTGTTTAACGCTCACTTAAACATAACATCAGACTTCATGTAATATCTATAAATAACAATGCTACTTTAAGCAGTGGGAGTGCCAGAACTTCATTTTAAACTGTTCTAACTCAGTGATTTATACGCTGCTATCAAACTACTGTATTATAAATGGAAAATATAAAGCTTCATACATCCAATTTTCTGACTTTTCTTAATATATCTGTACAGTAAGAAATCTTCCTGGAGCTTCCCTCCAAACCAAACAGATGGCCGGATGAAGCAACGTGTCTGAAAAGCTCGGCTGTCAGCTCATTACATCAGCCATATATAACACCCCATCCACTCCCAGGCCCATGCGAAATCACAGAAGTTCAATGGAGAAAGCTACAGGACAAGCAAGAGGGGAGGAAAAACCCCCAAACCACAAATAACAACCCCAAACCCCCGCGTTCAGCAGTTGTCCTTTTGTTTCCTACAAAGTCTTGGAAGTGCAGTCAGAGCTATACTACTGCTGCTGATGAAAGGCAGGACAGGAGGGATTAAATAATTATCATGTCTTTAAATGCCAGTAAAGGCTGGTATGCACCCCACGGAAAATCACAACAGGTGCCACCCCGGCCCAATTTCAACAACCCCTGTAACTGGAGGGGCTACTTCCTGCACTAGCAGCCAGCCTTTCAACTGGAAAGGCTCCGGGTAAATTAGCTATAAAGCATCTTAATTAAAATGAGTATGGTGGTTTTTGGCCCACTCAGCCTGTCTCCTTGTGATTTCTTACATCACATACTGTCACAAACCTGGCACAACTGGCATTGCTTTTACCAAAAACGTGCCTTGAGGAAAAACAGAAAATGAAGACCTGTACAATAGTGGTTTATTTCTCTGGAGTGACAGTTTAGAAACTCGTTTGGTAGCTTTCTGCAGATAACATTTTGCCTGCCTTGCTTTTAAATTCTGTCCTGACCTTGACAGCCTGACTATGTCTACAGAGAACATGACTGTCCAGTCACACTCACATGCACATTATCTGCTGGTTTCATGGAGCTGATGTTTAACATTGAATAATGATAAGAATGCATTTACAGAGGAACATTGACTTTTCATTTGTTGAACAAATATTAGGCATAATTCTTGGATGTCCTACACCTGTACATCTGAACCAGACACACCACTGCTCTGAACCGGTGCTAGCAAATGAAAAGGAATCAATCTGGTGAGCAAGACCATGACAATAGGTCAGTTACTTCATAAGAAATGAAAGATTACAAGTATCTAATTTTGAAAGTCAGCAAATATTCCCACTCAATGGGTGTGAAATAACAACAGAGACAAATAATCTTTTCACCTCTGTTTACATGACTAGAAAAGGGAGCGTGCATCTCTCTGATTTATATATGCAATTAGTTTAAGTGCACAGCTTGGTGCAATAGCACATGAATTTAACAACGTCAAATCATAGGAAAATTGTCAAAGGTCATACTTGTAACAGAAAATAGTTTTTGTCCAGCAGATCCTATAGTGAGGTACACCAGGCCATTCTGCCTCCAAGTAAGTGGTACATTTCTGCATCTGCACCTTCTTAAATAAAAACATTCAAGTTTTAGAAACATACTCATTTTTTCACCATGTCTACAGGAGTTACAATTTCATACTACCATCAAATTAAGGTTGACATTTATAAATTACTCTGGTTTCACAATGGGTTTTGCTTGGCTAAGTGACTTCACATTACTTAACTTGTAAGAATAAATTCTTGTGGTTTGCTGTCACATGATGATATAATCATTTAGATTAGATGAAAAATTAATAAGAATAACAGTCCATACACTAGCATCAGGAAGCTTTTGTGTTTTGACCTGCCAATCATATCATTTTTATGGATGAGTCTTCCTGTTTTTATGAGTGGTGACTGCATCATGGAGGAGCAGTCTTTAACAACCTTTTTCAGTGAAAAACACTGGAACTGTTTATGCTTTAGGACTGTTGCTAGCAGAAGCCTTATCAACAGTATAAGGATTTGCCTTAATAACTTGTAGTGTTATGTCAATTTTTTTGCCAAGTTTAGGCTGTGGTTCTCAATGGGAAAAGGCACAATCCCTTTATAGACCTTGAGCAAGGCCTTAGTGGTAGGACAAGCATTTTGCAATAGCACAGTAAGTCTTGGTACCTTCCTCCCTCTCCTCAGCTTCATAATGTTTGACCTTATGGCCAAACTCCCCAGTGTGACATGGTCTGGATTTTTACCCTATTTTCCCTAGCAAACCTCTACAGAATAAGTTGCGAAGAAGGAGACAAAGACCCAAACTGTCAGTATATGCAGAACAGGATGTCAAATCACACCCAAAGGCAGGCTTGTATTTTCTTCTGCTTTGAAATTTCTAATATTATCAAGGGAATAGGAAATAGAAAAAAAAAAAAAACAACACCAAACAGACAGCACACTAAAGATAACTCCAGAGATGGTAAATGCAAGTCTTCCAAACACACAAGAACAACTGGAAGGAAATAGCACAATTTTTCAAAAAAAGTTGCCTGGGGAGCAATTTTTCTACGCTTACAGTTAGCTTCCAAGTGTGTTCCCTCTGCTGAAGGGAGCATGTGCTTAACACATGTGCTGGCTCAGGATTAGGCAACTGACAGTTGCGGGTATTGCAGAATATGCTGACATTCCCAAGCAGCTCTACTGGAAGGGGATTATATATCCCAGTGGTATCAGGCTGTGAGAGATCCTGGGAATAAGGAAATCAGCACACATGGCTAACTGGTCACTTAAAACTGCAAGCTTTGGACACTTCTATTACAAACCCTCCCCATTCCATCCTTATACACAGCTGACCAGCCCAGAAGGAACAAAGGTCATTGATTGCAATGAAACCCTCCTCTCTAAGCAGTAAGCCAGCTTTTCTGGCCACCAGGTGTACCTGCTCACCATGGGACCTCTGTGTTCTTGCTGGATGCCCCTGAGTGAAGCAGGATGCTGCCTGCCCAGCTCCTGCACAGGGAGGCAGGACGCAGTGCTGGCAGTGCTGTGCCTGGTGCCCAGCCTCTACGGTCCCCACTGCACCCTCCAACAGCAGCATTTGAAGATGCTAGGAAAGAGGCGGCAATTTGGTGTGAGAAACATAGCACTGGAAGTCCTGACTGCTTCTGACCATTGCAGATCCTGCTGCCCTTTCTGCAAGAACAGTTCATCTCCTGGCCAAACTCCAGTTTGTGTAAAGGCATTTACTAGGTAATTATACTTTCTTACATTGTCCCAGCAGTTTCGATTTGCCACAGTGCTATTCACTTCCTCTCAAGATGCTGTGGAGTGTTACAGCATGCTGACAAGCAGCTGTTGCATTTCACCCAAGAAGTGACTGCATAGTGGTGGCGGGTGAGAGCCATTCCTGTGTGTTCATCGTGTGGTTGCAAACGGTACCAGGCCTGGAAAAGGCTTTGGGGTTCCTTGAGGGGAGCAATGCTATGTAAGTGTAAGGTAAGAGCTATCAAATAGTAGAATAACTCATTGCAATGTAGCCAGGATGTTCTGGGGAATAAAACCTCTGTTACCTTTACAGTGGGTGACTAGAGTAGTAGTGCTTATGGGTACCCTTATGAGTATCTAGCAGATAAGGATAGTTCAGCTCCAAGGGTGCTATCACTGCAAGATCACTTGGATCACAATTGATTTCTGTACAGAGAAACTCAGCGTCAGCATCTGCAGGTTTGCTACCTGAGCCATTCATTTTATACAATCCTTTTCCTCCACACCTTTTTCTTGCAGGTCATGAAATAGAGATCAATGGAGCTCATACCTCCATTCTAACAAAAACCCTCTGAAAACTTTAAGGAATCTCTGCAAAATCTCAGAAGAAAAAAACAACCAAACAAACAAAACCCCAAACAAGAAAAAAAGAAACAATGCTACTTTTCATTAAAAAATATAAGGGTATTCTTTGGTGGCCTATCCAAGAGAGGAAGATTCCAGCTAATAAACAAATAGATGCTGTTTGACCAAATGACTTATCTGTGTAGTCAGACATCTTAATAAATAAAATCACTGGTAATATTCATGTCACACCACCAAACAGCAGATTACAGCCTCCCCAGACACAAACAAAATCCTGCAACGTGCCTGCTTTACTATGGAAACAACTTGGTGTTACATGCAATATTCATTAGAAGGGTAAGTGCTATTAGAGCTACAAAACTGTACTCTAAATAAGTTTCTGCTATTAATTACATGCTGATATACACATTTACATAAGATTATGTCTTCCTTTAATTATTTCCTAAGCTAGACCTCAACTATGAAATGAAGGAGTTTTTGTTTGTTTAAAATTTTGTCAGACATATGACCTATGAAGCCAGATTTTGTTTGGCCTGTGAAGCACTGGCAATTTTACTTTAAAGAAAACTTTATGCTCACAGACTGTAAGCAAACAGCAGAATTAATGACTGAAGTCCAAACATGCCCTGAAACAGTTACAGTCTTTCTTTTTCTTCAACATCTGTCTAATTTTATTGAAACACTCAACCAGTGAAACAGTTTTACCTGTCAGACTG
Source organism: Coracias cyanogaster (assembly GCA_033124195.1). NCBI lineage: Eukaryota > Metazoa > Chordata > Aves > Coraciiformes > Coraciidae > Coracias > Coracias cyanogaster. The sequence continues at coordinate 36,293 of JAVSBS010016041.1, forward strand.
CTGGTTTCAGCCTTAGTGACTAAGCTCAGGTACAGCAAAACCTTGGATAAATTTATTTTTGGAAAATATAGGCCTGAGAAAAAGATGCTGATCCCATCTCTGCAGTAACCACGCTTAGGTCTCTCCCATCTGCTAGTTTTGCATTACTGACTTCTTGAACGACACGGGCAATGTGTGGCTCATAAAACCAGAGGTGAGCCTCGGGCAGGTTCACAGGGCAGACCTGCAGTGAAACCTGTCAGATAACCTCTGGACAAGCCTCCAGCACTGTGACAACTGTTGGAATTTCAATCGAATCAGGAACAATTCCTTTCAACTCAGAAATGAGGCTAGCTGGAACACTAGCTATGTCACTTCTTTGTTCATTTGCAGACTCTGCTGTAAGATGAGGGTCACTTCAGACTGATGAAGGTAATGTAGAAAATAGAACCCAATAGTATTTTGACATCTCCAAATAGTCCGGTTTTCCTCATCATTTCAGTACAGGGGACAAGTGCAGACTGGCTTCCCACAGCAGCACTTGACTCCTTATGCACCTAAGATGCAAAAGCTAACTGAAGCTCCTTTTGCACCTGAGACATCACACTTTCTCCCACACCTGCTCATTCCTGGGCAGCTGCCATTTGCACTGCTGCATTTTCCTGCCTGCACTTTCCTATTTCAGGAAACTGAGTTTTTAATGCCTCTTTCTCCTACAGTTTTTCTTTCTGGCTCCCCCAATATTTTTGGAGGAGGTAATGACTTCGTTCCTTAAGAAGTCAGGCAGTGCATCTCAGGACCCTATAGCAAGGCAGCACAGACCTGACACCCTCACAACCATTGCCTTCCACCAGCTTCTCCATCAGTATGAATTTTGTAAGTGTTTTTAAGTGATTATGGAACATAACAACAAAAAATTCTGTGGCTGGCTTTCCCCCTCACCTACCTACTTGGTACCTCTAATGTGAAAGAAAAAAAGAAAAAAAAAAAAATTTTCACATTATCCAAGAGCCTGGACACAGATTTCCAGAGAAGTATGGAATCAAGTATAATTTAATTCACCCTTCTAAATCTTTCTGCTTCGTGTGTCTATTGTTAAAAAAAAGTTTATTTTAAACATCAGATTTGTATTAATACTAAAGCATGACAGTAGGATTTAGCAGTGAAACACCTACCAACATAATCAAAATGGGTGTGGTACTACCCAATCCCCAAGCTGACAGGTGGTTTCTGTGCAAGTGAAATAAATTTTTAGCTTGGTGAAACAGAAAGAGAGTTATGTCAAATATGGAGCACAATCAGGCACTTACAAAAATGGAAGGATTATCAAATTCCCATAAACGTTTGCCTGAAGTACACACGCTAGCAAAAACTTAACTTTAAAAAGAGTTTTGGGTTTTTTTCCCTCTAATGATAGCTAACTCAAAGAAGTAAAACAATGCTAGAATTAAACCAATCTAAGTTTAAATAAGTATTTACTTTTTCCTTAAGAATATACTTTATATGTGCTGGGCAAGTACAGAAATGACAGCGTATTGCCACCTCGAGGCTTGCTAGCAGAACTGCATGTCCAAAACAAAATACATGTATTTGTTGTATTTACTGGAACAACAGTAATTTAGCCAGATGTGCCAAAGCCACTGTAAAACACACAGCATTAACATAGTATGTTTTAAACTTTATTTTATGCCAGAGTCTTTGTAGTTCCTTTTCTGGACTGGTTATACTTTTAAAAAGGGAAAACTCTTAATGGTAGAACTAAGAAAAAAAACCAAACCCCTCCTATTTAGTATCATAGATCTTTCAGAAAGGGAATCAAGAATATTCACCTCATTCTCACATGAAAAATCTGCAGTTAAAGCTTAACTAGTAATACAGATTTCCCCGATGCTTTGAAATTACTACTCAAGTTTAGTTCAGCATCAAAGATTGATTCAGTTTAAGAAACAAGTTACATCATTAAAAGATTACCCCCAATTACTGCACATAATATGACAAAATATAGGCACACAGTTACACATATTGCATGTCTTAATACAGATATGATTATAACATAGGAGTGTTCATTAAAAGAATGGCATGCTTTCCAGATGTAAGACATTTTAGTGTGACTTAAAAGGGCTAAGAATCACCAAACTACACTCAAAAGGCAGCAGCTATGTCATTCATCCTTGCAAGAACCCACCTTTAAACAAATCACTATATCACAATCCTATGCAATACTGTGACACCGTGCTCACATGAAGCCTACACAAATGTCAAATACATAACCACTTCAGTGTTTAAGTCTTTTTTTTTTTTCTTTTTTTAAAATTAACATCTACTTCAGGTAAGATCACTTGTAAAACACACGTTTGTTGATACTCCCATCCCTGAAATGGCACGGAATATGGCCTGTTGAATTTACAGTCCCATGGGAAGTGCCAAGTTGAAACTATGAGGTGTACATATATATATATATTTAATTGGTATGTATACTTTTAATAGAGGTTAGAGACATCTGATTTGGCTTGTGAAACCACTTACATCTATGAGGCTACTTACAAGGTGCCACTGGCTTATTAAAACTGCAAAATTTGTTTTTCTTCTCTTCTTTTCTAAACAAACTGGCCTGCGCTCAAAACACACAAACAGCCACCTGAAGGCTGTTGTTTTTACACCCATCCGTGAAGTATGTTTTCCTGAGCCTTTAAGTGAACAAGAAAAAGCCTCACTGAAAGAAAGTTACCTGCTTGGTTTGCAGGCTGCCAGCCTGAGTACTTGGCAGCACCCAGGGGTCCTGGTGGCTTGAGGGCTGCAGCAGGTGTGGTGCTGGCGGGAGCAGGTCTCATGTCCACATTTTCTTGGTGGGCAGGCATGCTCCTCACTGAGGTTGCCGTAAAAGCAGGGGGCTGGGTAGCCTCCAGGGAATCACTGTTCAGAAAGGAGAGATGAAAAAATAAAATGCTTTTCTTGCCAGAACAAGATCGTTTGTGAAACAGAGATGTGGAGTGATATCCCTGCACTCTGGTGCAACAGAGCAGCACCTACAACTCTGTCATCACCGATGCTGGGGTGATCACCCCA
>JAVSBS010016041.1:42344-54895 GCA_033124195.1 Coracias cyanogaster
AGGGTCATCAAGTCCAACCTTTCTCCTAGCATCTCTCTAACCACTACACCATATCCTCAAGCACCGCATCTATTCATGCTAAACTCCTTCAAAACATGCTTCAAAATTAATTCCTGAACATTTTACTTTATATTCTTCTACACTAAGAAGCACTCAAACTGCAGTTATTTTTAACCATCTTTACAAATATAGCTATGTATCTTTTCAGAAGTGCACTTACCTTCTACAAAGTGGCCATACAACACCCACAATTAGCCCTACTATCATTTTGTGTCTCACTAGGATATTGTACAATGATGATACAAGATTCATTATCTAGAAAATACATGGTTTGAAGTGACAAAAATATATACAGAAATTCAAGAAAATGAAAAGGTTACAGAAGAGACCTCCCATCTGCTTTTCAGGGTCATCATTAGAAAACTGAAGGAGGAATGATAAACCTTAGGTTTTTACCAAGTTCTGCATGAGTGACTTTCTCAGGCTTTCCAGATTACACTCATAGGTCACGTTCAGATCAACCACATTTTAATAGCAAAACACTTGTACTGTTATTAATGACAAGCCTAGCTTCTAACTCTGGCTTCAACCTTTTAACTCTCTTTCATAATTCTTATGAAGGTCCTCCTCCACCTGATGAACACCTACAGCAAAAATGAGTTTTCCATGATGAAAGCTAATGCAGGAGACCACTCTGGGATATTTGCATCCATCCACACCGCCTTCCTTTCCAAAATCAGGTGCACCAAGACAAGGCTGAATACATTAAATCATAGAATCATTTAGGTTGGAAAAGACCTTTGAGATCATCAAGTCCAACCATTAACATAACATTGCCAAATCCACCATTAAACCATGTCCCTAAGCACCACATCTACACACCTTTCAAATACCTCCAGGGATGGTGACTCAACTGGAAAAATCCTTCTGAATGCATTTAAAGGTTTTGACGACCCTGCTGCCTCCCCCTCTGCCAACCTCAAAATCCAAGAGAAGAAAAACACATGGTATGGGGCTACAGATGCATAAACCTTGCTCCATCCTTCCATGGAAACTCCTATATAATGCTGCCTAGAAATTCTTCACACACACTTTCAAGAAGATAACCATGTCTCATGTTGTTATAGCCAAAGAAGCTGCTAGGGGCCTAACCAAAAATGAAATAAAAGCTTGTTGTAATGTAACTTCTAACACTACCAAAATGGTAACAGCTTCCCAAGCAGGTTCAAGAGGTCTGGGTGGACTTTTTCCTCATGCAAGCCCGAGACACCAGGTTATCCACTTGTAAACATCATCACTAGAGTCCAAGCTCCATCTGGTACATCAGTATTTTCCTAATCGTTCTCTGAATTATAAATGGTATTTTAACTTCTACTTGTCCAGCATGACTGTGTGAGTTGAAAACAAGGCCCCTATGGTATGATGAAACTTGCTGAGAGAAGGGGTCACGTTGTATCTAAGAGACAGTCTGTAAATGCTTTCTTCAGATAGCCAGGAATTCTGAGGTTATTTTCCCTTAAGAACACTAAATCATTAAAGACAAAAGCAAGACCAAAAAAAACCCCAAATATGCAAGCAAATCACTCTTTCTGGTTTCTGGCACAACCAAGTGGAATACGATAGCCTTGATTCTGCTTTATGGCTTCTAACACCAGAATTATTTAACAAACAAGTACGACTTCCCTTGCATTACACATTGCTGCCTGTTGGTTGTCTCTGAATCCCAAGCAGGCATTTAGCATGCTGCAGAAACCTGAAAAAATGGCCTCTAAAATACATACACAGTGCTTGATAGAGTACTGAAGGGGAAAAAAGTACAAAATTTTTAATATCAACTCTTGGAAACATTTATATTAAGGAAACTTTGCAACTTCAAAGTAAGGAAAGAACAATTTGTCTGCCCTAAGACCAAGTAAATTGTTACAAAGATACTTTTCCAAAGCTTTGCAGCAAGGTATTAGCACAGTCAAGATAAGACTTGAATCTCAGATCTCAATTCCTTGTTTTAAGCTATGTTGTTTAAGTAGTACACATCAACATGATGTGTTTTGTCCAGTATAAAAATGTACGTTAACTGAAGACATATACAGGAGATAAGAAAAAGCTGGGTATGAGGATGATGACAAAACCTCATGAATGGGGGAAAAAAAAAACCATGCCTTTTTGCCAGGGTTTTCTGGTGTAAGAAAAAACAGAAGACAATAAATAAATAACAAAGTACTGATCTTGTTCCCATCCCTGCTGCAAACCTGTGGTCTCAGCCAGCTTTTTAAAACGGTGTTTACATTTTTTATTAACCTAGCAGTATTCCAATGAGTTGCAAGAAAGAAGATAATGCAAAATAAGATAATAATAAGGAAGAGCAGAGGAAGTTGTGTGGGTGGAGGTATTCCCATATCAAGTTACAGTGAGGGAACATGTAATACTTGCATAAGGAGCGCTCTACACAGAAATAATCCAAAGCATCTTTCAGAAGAAGCATTCTCTCAGAGTCAATTCCAGTGTTTATCTCATAAGGCCAGGCTATCCTCTTCCGAAGTCACTGCACATGGCAAAGTGTCATGTAGTTAAAGCAAAAGCCATGTCAACGCCCATTCTTGCCAGTGTCTCCCAAAATTTCACAGTGTTTTTACCATGCAATTTAATTTTAGGGCAGAGCTCCAGTTCTTGGAAATGCAAGATACTACATACATCATTTCCTTTGCTGCATACATGTTATTTGCTAAAAATCACAAACACCCATAAACTTAAGGCTATCTCCATAGCCATCAGGATGAACACCTAGCTTAGTGAAAGATTCCATGGCTGTTATACAAAAAATGTCACTTTCTGAGGAGTCTGGTAAGGGAAGAAAAATTTGTCCATGTTCAGCACCACTTCACGCCAGTTAATAACAGATATTAAGTCAGAAAAAGGTCAAATTCTCCAGCAGCCATGCAGTACAGAGCAGTTTAAGACAGTCAGCTTTTTGGAACAGAGATGGTGAAGTAAGAGGGAATGAAAGGGAAATACTTCAGGAGCAACTCGACTGCAGAACAAACTCAAACCCCTTGAGTTGTTATAGCTACACATAGTTACAACCAGATTTTCCCCAGAGGCAACACAAACAAGCCTAAGTTACTTTGGTGAAACAGATTCATGAAAATTAAATGAGGCAGAGTCAGAAAACACAAACCCCAAAGTTGTTTAAGGTTATTTATCTTTCTTGGTTGAGCCAGTTGTTTCTTGAACAAGTTATTCTACTAAACAATGTTGTATACTTATCTCTTTAGTTATGGGACATAAGATTTCATCTCTCCTTCCTTATCGACTATTGTGCTGTGGGATGGGATGAAGTGAGCTGCCATTTAAAATAATTTCCAGCATTACATTTGTGCACATATTACAATATGTCATTAGATGGATACTAATGCTAAGACATTTTAATACCTAGTTTCTCACACTCATTGGGTACATTTCTCTCAAATCTATTCTATTTTTCTTTCTTTTTTCTGACATAATTGATTTGTTTTGCTTGATCTTTGTTGAATTTAAATGAGAACATGTACTTACTGACAGTAAACTGTAAGCCTAATTTATCTTTTATCTCCTTCTCCTACATGTTTCTCAAGCCACAGGATAGCATTGTGCTCCTTTATTCAGTAGGCCCACGAAGCACAAAGCTTCATTTCTACAGCTCCATCTACTGGCAACCCCTTATTTCTTACCACCCTGCCAGCTCAGGATGATAATAAGGAAAACAGAAATCATTCCCCTGATATGTTGTATAATATCTTCAGATCAACACCAATTATTTAAGGAAAAATCCTTCGAAAATGTGGTTTATGCATACGTTCTCAGACTAACAGTACTGCTACATTGCATTTTCCAAATTTTAGGCTTATGTATCACATCTGGGATGTCCCCAATAGCCTGAAAATCATATGCTTCCTGTATCATCTTATGCCACAGCCTGTACACAGCAATCTGAACCAGGATAACCTGGCTATTGTAGTGATTTAAGAGAAAACTTATTTTTCACAAGTTTAGAAATAACATTTTTAAACCCCTAATAATCTGCAGATGTTTATTTCAAGCTGTTCAGCCTGGATCTTGATATATCAAATACCAATAAGGCCTTTTGGGCAACCTTATATAGTTCTCTGTATTGCCAGTATACCTTGTTGTTCCCCAGCACATCTCCTTCCAGCTCTGCAAACTGGAAGAGCAAAACAGAGAAAAACCTCCAAAACTGCACTTTATCTATGGCAGGATGTAAGAAGTTCTCCACTGCTTGCTGCCTTCTCTGATGGCATGTCATATTTACTCAAGGGATAGCACTTGGACAGAGCCAGTTTGGGAATCTCAACTTTCTAGCCAAATAAGTGTTTACATCCCCCAAAATAAAACTTCAAAGCCAGAAGAGCTTTTCCTCATTGGAAATGGATAAACACAGAGCCAGTTTCAGTCAGGAAGGGGATTGTTTCCATCCTTGAAGCAATCTACCTTCATTTGCAAGTTATGCCATAAACAATGCTCATTAGTAAGTGAAGGAAAAAAAAAAAAAAAGGGAAGTCAGGGAATTAATTTTCACCACCATTACTGGCTCTACTAAAGCATCCACAAAACACCACAGCTAAAGTCTTGCTGGCAGCACATCTTGGACTTCAACCACAGTGCACAGGTATCAGAACTCCTAGGGGGTTTTTCCCTTTGGATGCACACACAAAAAGATTTCATAATACGTATCACTCATTGCCAAAAAGAAAATTCGTATTTAAGGTTGCGTTATATAACTATAATTGTCAGTTAATTTTTTTTCTTTTTAAAATGGATATACAACAACAGTGGAAAATCTGATACAACTTAAGATTGTCTGTTACTGTCCAATAAATACCATTGCCCATCCCTAAAGTTAGGTATACTTTAGCCTTTCTAGTGACTGAGGTCACTTTGGAGGCCATAAAACAGGAGAGAAAGATCTAATGCTTCTTATCCAACAGAAATTTCTTAGATCAAGTGGATCTCAGCTCTACTTATTATTAGGCCTTACCTCTAGAAGGGTTTTACTCTTGTGAAAATGCAAATAAAGTACACAAAAACCTCATGAATTACTTCTGCCTTAGCACAACTTAATACATACTGTCCTGTAAAATAACCATATGATTTCTGCCTTTGAGGCTGAAGTTCATTACACAAAAGCAGCTTTCCACAGTGTTAACATAGTCGCAGTCAGAAAACTAGAACAAAAAGTCCTGTGCACTGAACAGAAGAACTGCTGAAACAAAGGGCCTAGACAGCAATTATGTTTTAAAATAGTTATGTGCTGCACTGCATGCCGGTTGTTTGATTTTATACATTAAAAGCGAGTTTTGAAAAATAGCAACTCTTTGTTCCCAGAGCACCTTGCAGCCTAATATGTCGCTGACTTGCTCAAGGAGCTGTTGCAAATAATTCATCTGGATAGAGGTTTGAAGCCAGAATATCTTGTTTCTTCTCCAGTCAGCTCTCTAGAGTGACAGTGCTTCCCTCACAGGTTCACAATGCAACACAAACAGCATCTCAGAAGGGCACCTGATGCCAGTGAGGAAACCTTTGCTTAGTATAGTGGACTTGCACAAACACCAATCGGCAGGACCAGGGTGCAGATTAGTTCTGCAAAGATGTGAAACCAGTAGGATTTGGGGTTGGTAACCTCGTGCCAAAGACCACAACAGGCAGACTTCTTCAAGCATGCAGACAACAGAAACAGGCTTTGAAGGTGAAGCCAGTTTCTCGTGAGTCTTAAGTGTCAACCATGCACCACACTCGGACAATACCTCTTGCTCTTTTGTAACTCCAGAGCACTTGTGGACTTCCTGGAGGGCCCGATGGCCAGCATAGGAGGCTTAGTGACAGGTGTGATGAGCAGGGCATCCAAGAGTGAGCGGTAGACACTAGGTTCAGAGAGTCTAGCAAGCATTTAAAAAGACCACATAAACAAACTAGGTGACCAAACAAAGGTCAAGTTGACCGGAACCCCAAAACCCTTATGAAAAGCATGTAAGTGTTGAAGCAGTATGGAGAAATGGAACCTAGGATAAGCGATGTAGAATTTACACCTAAATAAGCAGTCCCCAGACTGAAGGTTGCACCCTGCAGGGGATACACAAGACAACCCACTGGGATGTGTGAAAAATTTTATTTATTTTATTATTACCATTAATAAAGTAGAAAATATTTTGAGAATAGTGTTTATTTCATGTTTGTTTCACTCTTTCTAAATTTCTCTTTTTGTGTGTGTTTTATAATGTACACCATATATTAGTATATCAGGACATATATATATGATTATATATATGTGATATGTATATGTGGCATCTATTGTTTTATATATATATATATAATTTAGAGATACATACATATATGTATCTTTTACTGATATGAATACATGATTGAAAAACTTAAGACCACTGGTCTAAGTAAGCCTTTATCAAAAGCAATACAGTAAATATTTTGGTGGAACTCAAGAGAATTATTGTCTTTAAGCATCCAAAAGCTACTCAAAGATGCAGACTATTCTTTGTCACCCAAGTAGCACAATTGTTATTTACAATTATTTTACAGACTGAACTATAAAACAGATACTACGAGGATCAGAAAGGTGGAGTTACTCATCAAGATTCAGAGTAGCAGTCTGGAGCTAAGCTAAAAATAGGGCATGGGAGCCCCAATTATTCTTGTGTAAGCTTGAACTTTCTTAAACCAAGCTATAAAATGTTTCTTTTAAAGTTGGTATCTACCTGGCCCGGACAGCAATGGCAGCAGACACAGCAGCAGCAGCCATGCTCTTAATTTTTGATCTCTGCTTGAAAGGAGAAAGAACGGGAAGAGGAGTGGGTCCAACCTTGGGCAGACTTCCCAAAGGACTTTCCAGCACTGCTTTTCTAGCACAGAAGCTTTGAGCCAACAGAGGAGAAAAGAGAGAAAGTAAGAAAGATTGACAGAGACACAGTACGATGCTGGACCACACTAACTGCTGGAAAGTTATGCCAATTGTAGGTTCCCAGCTCACACAGATATCAGGCAATAGATCAGTCACTTGAATACTACTGTAGAAAAGATCTATTTTTATTTCACGCACAAATAACACTTTTCCCTCATCAAGGCAGCATTCAGCATCCATCAGCCCCAAAATTCCCCATCCCAGACCCTGCCTCCCACCCCTGGGTCATTCCCACTGAACTAAGGCCCAGGGCACTCCACATGGATCCATCTAAGTCTCCATAGTGCTGATAGACAGAGCCCTGCAGATCATTTATCTTCTCCCCTTTTAAGTAATAAATAATAAATGTGGAAAACTTTAGAATATTTGTTGATATAACTTCAGGAAGTCTGCTTTTAGCCACCTTTACCAAATTCAGTGTGCTTACACCATTTTCATTTTCTCTACTTATTATCTGTGCCGGGAGAAATGTGAACAGGAAAAAGTGAAAAAAAGTGAAAAAACAAACTGGCTCCAAAATTATTTCTACAGTGGAGAATCTGTAACTCAGGCTCTTATATTAAAATTTCAAGATTATCCACACAAATGCTGTGTATTTTAAAAATCATTTCAGAAATGACCAAAACACTCCAAACATTTATACTACTATACTTTATACCACTTCTCAGATTTAAATGCAAAAACACTGCCTGAAAACCTTACTTACAGAGAGCATTCTGCTGTACGTAGATATACCTTAAAAGATTTACCTTGTATGACTTACTGATGATTTAGACTGACAGCTTGAGATTTTATTGAAAGAATCTGTTTCACAAATGGGCAGAGATGCTTCATGCCTGCCCAAAAGCAGCAAGAGAAGAAAAATCATTAATCAAACACTTATTACACCTCTGGCAATGCTGACTAAAGCTTGGTATGAGTTCATTTAAGGATTTTAAAAGCCTTTCTTACCCATTAAAAAAAAAAAAAAAAAGAAAAAAAGAACAGGTATGGTTTAATACCCTGGAGTGTTAATTACTGAGGGAAGCACTTAACTTTCCCTACTGGTAAACATTATACTCTGGATGTTCTGTAACTACACAACTTAATGCTTGTACTCTCCTCCAAAAACTTCAGTCTACTGAACAATTCAAAAATACACATTTTTATAGCAAGGGTGACTAACCTTTGACAGCCAATTGAATAAAATATGGAATATCAAAGCATCACACATTATGTACACTCAACTATATCTTCCCCCAGAAACCTTCTTTCACACTTTGATGCTATATATTCACCCCACATCACCAACTTTTGACAACAAAAATCACCTTCAATTGAATCTCCTACCCATGACCGGTTTCTCCATCTCCGTATAAGGGCCACTAAACACAAGCATAGAATTGTAGAGATTGGAAAGGACCTCTAAAGAGCATCTAGTCCATCCCCCCTGCCAAAGCAGGTTCACCTAAGGCAGGTTATACAGGAGCATGTCCAGGTGGGTTTTGAAAGTCTTCAGAGAAGACTCCACAACATCTCTGGGCAGCCTGTTCCAGTGCTCTGTCACCCTCACAGTAAAGTTTCTCCTTGTGTCTCCTTTGTGTCCGTTGTCCCTTGTCCTATCACTGAGTACCATTGTAAAGAGATTGTCCCCATCCTTTTGACTCTCACCCTTCAGATATTTATATAAGATCCCAGTTTAATTTTAAATTATTTTTCTAACTTTTATGTAAAAGGTACTCGTATTTCCAATTGCTATGAAATTTCTAGAGCAGTGTGAGGGTCAGGAGACACCTGTAAGCTGCTCCATCCTGACAGCATCACCATTAACAACAACAAAAAAATAAATTGCATGAAACCATATGTAAAGTTGTAGTTTCTGATTGTCCCTTTTTGACACCGCTGACTTGGATGTACCTGGCAGGAGTGAGAGGCAGCCCAAGGGCCATTTCCAGAGGCAGTGCTGCAGAAGCAGTGGTGGGCGGGGGGAGCTCAGAGGTCTGTGTGGCCACAGCATGCTTTGCGGGGAGAGAAGGTGCTTCATCAGCTGTCAAAAAGCATGCTGCATCTGGAGCAGGTAACTCCGCAGTTATCTTCCTAGTTGATGTTAATTTTACAAGTAATTATAATGAGACAACATATGGAAAAGAAATATCTCATTTGATTAAAAATACCAAACAGTAATGGACAACTCTTTCTACCTGGTGTTCTTACATCTTTTGTAAGAAGAACAAGTGAGCAGCATGTAAGGGCTTTTTGCTCTTCTCTAGGAACAAAATACTCATCCCCTAGGAATCAGATCATGCTAAAACTGGTTCTTTGAGGCATTTTTCCAGCTAAAGCTTGAGAGTGTAGAACCAGGCTTGTTTAACCACGAAACCAAAGTATTATATTTAAAGTAGTGACTGAAAAAATAGACAACAAACTTGGAAAAGAGCACAACCGATATATTAGGAATTCTCCCTCGTTGTACGCAGGTGGGACTTTAGACACTGTGGCTACTTGGCTGATGATACTTAAAACCTGAACAATTGCAGGGCGATGAGGTGTGCACTTGGGCAAGGCTTCCAAAGGGTTCTCAAACAAAAGTTCTCAAAGTAAAAGAAAGTAGAAGAACAAGTAGCAATATCCCTCCCCCGTCTTTTTGCTTGTGGCCAAACCAAGACAACCATAAAAGTTCTGACAGTTTTATTTCAGTCAGTCTGAGACCTCCTCTTCTCCCCAACCTGACACTCATTTGCCAATGATTAAAAAACATGATGAATACCTACTATTTAATAATAAGTCTCTGCATTTATGACTATCAGGAATAATTCTGTTAAAAAATATAAAAGTAGATCTACATGACTGTAAAAAGCATGTATATAAAAGAAATCTAAAGACTTGCTGGCACTAGATCTGCTTTATATTATATATTTCTCAGGAAGTGCCAGGTTCTGTTGCCAGGATGACTATTTGACTTTTTGAAACTTTCTGGAAAGGCTGTAATTGCTCTTAAATATTTTACTGTTAGGAGAGGACACTGTATATATGAAATTGAGTAATAATACGCTATAAGTTACAGTAGTTTACCGTATTGCCATATGACTAGTTCAGGCTTTCAATAAATAACTAAAACTACAATTAAAAAAGCATTATTCCTTATATTATGAAGTCTGCCTTATAAGCAGCAAAGCTAACTTTAATCCAGTGATCAAATCCAAATCCTCCATACATTTCACAGCAAGCTCATTCTCCTTCTTGGTGGTTCAGTAGTGGGTGGTACAAATCACAGAGCTTTAGCCAAGAAAAGATGGAGCCCATTAGGAAAATAAATGTCTATGCCAGTCATCGACAACAAATGCAGGGCTTCAGTGGCAAAAGCAAGTCTACTAACATTTGGTTGGCCCAATGCTGCCTTACCAAAAGTCTGACACAGCGCTAACTATTACTCCATATAGATTTCTGATAGCTGTCATTTTATTAAAAAGCTGTTTTGGAGATCAGCTTTGGGTGTATTTCCCACCCGAAAGAGTGTTATAAAAGCAGCAACGTTGACTCAGTAAAAAACATAACCACCAAATACATTGCTACGCTGATGACCTCTCATTTCAGGAGAGAGTCAAAACTATGTAGCTTTGTCAAATAATCTATGTTCTCCTTCCCACACTCAATGCTAATCCCTCCTTCAAAAGCTGTGCAGAAGCTGCTCCGATTTCTGCCCTTCTCAAGTAGAAAATGCTCATCACTTACTTTTTTGACTATTTGTATAAACACTTTGGCTCTCATTGTGAACCACCAAGAATGTAGCTGTCCTTTCCTATTTCCTGCAGCTCATTCTAAAGCTGCCCTCTTACTAGGTTAATTTTGCCAAATAATAAATTTAGAGCCATAGGTCTTGAGTGAGAGTAGATTTAAATTTCCTTTCCCTGGACACAGATCCAGAGCTAGGATTTAGAAAGAATTCCCTGGTACTCAGAACACAGTAGTTGTAGAGCAGCGTCGACAAGGCATCTGCAACTCAGTAGGTGCAGTCATACCACAGTTTTCATTGGCAGACATGAAAATCAATTATTGAAGCAGTACCTTTTCCCCCTGCCTTTTTCATCCCAGGTTTTCTGCTTTAAAAACGAAAACAAAAAACACAAAAAACCCCTACCATGAGTACTGCCATACACCCTTTGTATGTATTTTCGTTGTTGGTGACTCATAACTACTCATCCCATCCGCCTTTGGGATTTAAGAGAACACGCTGCTGAAACCATCAAAACCAAATCTTCTTTTCCGTATTGGTTCAAATCAAAGGTTACCATGAAGGTAGTGGCCTGCTGTCCAAGCAAACCCTTGTCATCACCCACCATCCATTCCTGATTAATCTCATGGTAGTTCATGAAGATACTCTTTTTCCCCAGACATTAAAAAAAACATTAAAAATAAATTGCAACAAAACAGACTTGACATATTTTGTTGTGAGGTTTCACCTCGTCTCTCTCAGCTGATTGAGACTATTGCAGAAAGCCCACACACATATGGGCAATAGTATATTCCTGTGTGCTTTTCACAAGGACAAGTCTCTGCCTAGTGGCCTGGCAGGACCAGGCACTGTTCATTAAATTCTCATTTTTAAAGGAGTAGTTTTGTTTCAAGTTGTAACTTTGAGCTTGTGCATGCACCTGTAACAAAGCATAGCCATCCAGAATTAAGAAACACTCCTGCACTATGAAACACAGACCATCAGAAAATGTTATTGACCTTCAATAATAGAATCATAACTCTCCAAATTACTCTCACTGTCTTATATCCAAAATTACTGTTGCTGTTACATACTCAGAGATCACCTACAAAACATCACCAATCTGCCAAGATAAGGGCCTGTGAACCTATCCAAGGCCAATGACAGGAAATTTCCCAGATAATCATCTAGTAGTCTTTCATTGCATCATAACACAGCACAATGTTATGAACGAAATAACTTTTTAAACATTTATTTTTAAAGACATTTTTCTGTGTGCTGAAGAAATCTGAACTCACTTTTGAGTTGTTTAGACCACTGGAAGGTTAATCCATCCATCCAAGTGACAGGGTGGATACCCACTGACAACATACTGATGCACACTAAATTTTGTGTCTTATTTTAAATGGCATCCATAAGACTGGTCATGAATCTGCTTAGTTTCATTTCATTTCTCTTCTCCTCCCCGCTCCTACCATTTCCAGGAAAATCTCTAGCTGTGGCAGATTAATATGGTTTATTTTAAGTGAATGACAGACAACCCTCTCTCCTCCAAGACATACAATTCTAGGCTAGAACAACATATAGATAGATCATTAACTGAACTGAAATCCCCTCTGAATGATTTACCTCCCAGGAGCTCCTGCAGCAATTTGTTCAGAGAGGCTGGAAGAGGGGACACTGCCAAGGGAGGACTCTGCTATTGGCAAAAGACCGGCTACAGGTTCTGGTCTAGCACCGTTTTCACAGTAGTAAAACCAAATGCAGAGACACAGAGAAAGAGATTTTTAATCCACATTGAAATAGTATGCTGAACCAGAGACACTGTGCATGAAAGCGTTAGTAAATCGAAAAAAAACCAAACCAAACCCAAACACACCCCCTTCCCCCCCCCCC
>JAVSBS010016045.1:0-29065 GCA_033124195.1 Coracias cyanogaster
GTGAGGAGAGAGGTTGCCAGTGAAAACTGAGGCAAAGAAGTTGTTGAGTACCTCAGCTTTCTCCTCATCAGTTGTTATTAATTCGCCATTGTTAATCACCGGGGGGTTACACCTTCTTTGACCTCCTTGATTTAAAAAACAAACCAGTGGTTTTAAAGTGAGCATTTGTATTTGAAAAATGCATTCAGGAGACAGTCATGAGTAAAACTATTTTACAGACAAAGGTTTAATACATTTGGTTTAGCTTTTTAAAGATGGGTAAGAACATCCACTGATGCTCCAGTTCCAGTTTTGAGTTAAGCAAAGGGAGGGCAGTAAGTAGAACTGTGACTGTCCTTCTGAGTGTTCAGCAAAGCAGTCTTTTTCACCTCAAATATATGAGTATGTGCTATATTTAGGGCATTAAGTCCCTTCCCTGGAGCAGTGGAGAACTAGGAAGATGATTCTAATCATGTCGTCAAAAGCTTTTGGTTAATGGGACTCTGAACAAAGCTCCTTTTTCACTTTTCTTTAAGCTTTGACGCAGTCATAGTGTTCTTGAGGTTTTCTTTCATATTGCTTTTCATGTCTTCAATTGAAGTTAAGACATCATTTCAAAGTAATTTTCTTTAAACGATATTATTCTCAGTCCTTTTTTATGTCCTCATCTTTGTACATTTCTGTGTTCTGTTAATCATTTGTTTCTGCACAACCAGTAAAGCATACAGTAAATCTCTAATTGTTTTGTCATCTGTTTCTCTTCCTTTTCTAAAAAATCACATTATTTTAGATGTTCCCGTTTTATCGTCTTTCCATCCTTCTGTTTACTATCTAAAACATGAATAATAATGGATCTTTCATTACATTGGATTTTCAACACCTATTGAATTGAGTCCTTCATTTCTCTACATTCATGCCATCCTCTTTCTACTAAACATGGCACAATTCGTAACAGCGGATATGCACATGGATTCCTTATTCAGAAAAAAAAAACCTCTCTATATATTCTGATAGCAGATCAGCTCCTGTTTCTGCTTCAAATACTGTTTAATTTTTCCTCAATATTTTTTAGGGGAAAAATGTAGTGTGTGGTGACGAGCAATACAGTTCATCTCATTAATTAATCTCTGTGATATCATAGGCATTCGTCCCTTGACAGGGAAAGGCAGTGTTTCCTTTTCTTTGAGTTTCTGCTGTGGGATAGCAGTATATCCTTTAAGCAGCGAGGCCCCAAGCTTGAATTGCTATCTCCCATCACAGTTTGTGTTGGGTGGGAACTGAGTTGGTAGGTTTGGTTTCGCACATCTATGCCAACAAAAGATGTTCCAATTGTTTTAATTATAGATATGCAAAACATAGGGTAAAACCCATCCTTGCCATATGGGTAACTGTTGTAGCAATGGATCTTTGATGATGTTGTTGCTGTGATTGCTGTGTAAAGGCAGCATGGGAAGCATTATTTCCAATTTTTGGAAAAATCTATCTGATGTATCTGTGTTATTTTGCGGGGGCCATGAAGGACAAAAATACTGTCCACTGCTGTGTCTTGTCTTGCATTTTTTTTCAGCTGCGCGTTTTTAGCATGTATTTTCAACATGTTGATCATCTAAGCACAAAATTCTGCTTATACATTTGAAGAATGAAAACTGAAGAGAACAAAACTAGGTGGAAAAGTTGATAATACACACTATTTCTAAAAAATGTTATTAGATAATATTCTGTCAGCAATGATCACTCAATGGGAATGTACTTAATTTTTCAGAGATGTTTATAAAAGTAGCTTTAGCTGTCTCTTTGTATCTGAAGGAAAGAACCTACAACATAGATTTTAAGCTGTATATTGCACTGAGACAAAAATCTGTCATCTGATCCTTTGGGAGTTAGTATGTCAAATTGTTTTAATTCTTAAGCGGTAGTCTTAAAATAAGCAGATGGGCTGCAGTTCTGAGTAAAACTAGGGAAGCATTGTCAGCATTGTAAACTTAATAAGGTAGGTGATGTGGATCAATTCGTGCTATCCTTGACTTTCTGCTTCTATTAGAATTCTGGAAGATCATTAGCCACCTCTGGGATGTATTTGATTAATAGGCTTGGTTAAACAAAAGAGGTGAGGTCAAGCGTGATCTGAAATTATGAAAAATGTGTATTCCAAAGGGAATTTCCACTTTCCAAATAACAATTGAGAAAAAGTACCTTTTCTTTTGATTCTGATTAATTTAACTGTGTTTTGTCATAGCAATAACTGGTAAGAGCTTTATTTTGCCTATAAATAAACTTACAGGTTATACAGCACTGTTTAAAATCAGTATGTTAAAGTATGTACTATTAGTATGCATGTTAAGGAATAGTAAACTTAAAAGACATTTCCAAGGAACTAGTGTTATTTAAAAATATTGTACAGATTCTTTAACTTACAATGAGAAGTGCCCATCTTTATGATGTCCTTTTTGCCTCTGAAGTTGATGTTGTAGACTTTATTTCACATCTGCGTAATTTCATACAGAAGATAGTTCAACCAATTCATATTCTGTTATCTGTGTGCATATATTTGTCTGTGTCAGAGTTGGACATACAGTCTAGTTCTTACAGATGATGTTGTTATAGGGGTGTAGAAAGAGTGGAAATGATAATTTATTTTAACCATTAGTAATCTCCATATTTTTCTGCTCCACTTCCTCCTCAGTCCTTGCTCTTCCAAAATTTATCAAGCAGATCATTTATTTCAAGCAGTGGTGAAAAGCAGAAATTGTGTAGACTCATGAGTAACACTATAGTTTGCTCATCAGTGGCTTTGGGTTTTTCTTGTTGCTCCTGTTTTCTTCTTAGGTCCATTGGTTTGTGGAGATTAAGCATACTTTATAGGTTAAAGTTGCTATTTCTGTCTACTTAGTTCCCCATGAAATGAAAGGAATGAGTTTCATTGCCCTTGTTTCTGTGCTGTTCATAATTAGATTTATGATCTATACCAAGAATGTCTGTAGCTTATAAATCTAATCCATAACTCTCACTTCTCTGATGATGGCAGTGAGTCCCTAGAGGTACAATATGACTTAATTTCCTGTTTTGGCTTCTAAATTACTGCTGCTCAGAAAAATGCTGCCAACACAGGTAACAGGTTTGCACTAGCTGGATCCTGATCTAGAACATTGGTATCATTCTCCTAATTAATAACATGAGTATTATTATTATTGGCCTTCACAAGCATAAATTTGTCCTGTTTGAATATGTATTTTTGCCTTTTTTATGCAATTTTTATTTGCAAGTCTTTGACAGTTACATCAAATGGTTTAGCAATAGAACAAGACTTACTGGGTTTTCATCCTTTCAGAGCCAGTATTACTCAGTCAGCATGTGCTTGCTCATAACTTAAAGATCTGGACCAGTTTCTTTAAAAAGAAGGACCTGATACTGAGATACCATCTTTCGGCAAGTGTCTTGGTTGCCTTCTAAATAAATCAGTTTAATTTTCACTAGGTACAAATAAAAATCAGTGTAATTATATGTGTTTTCCACAACTTGTTTCCTTTATTGACACACATCATGAAACTTCCGGCTTCCAACTCCAGAAACTACTGTTTCTGACACAAAACCAACAACATACTCTCGCTTAAATACAGCCACCTCAATAAAGGAAGTTGTGCCAGAAACTATTTTAAGCCTAGTGTAGAGATTTTATTCAGTTGATACCAGTTTTCCCAGAGTTGTTCAA
The DNA here is from genome assembly GCA_033124195.1 of Coracias cyanogaster. Taxonomy (NCBI): domain Eukaryota; kingdom Metazoa; phylum Chordata; class Aves; order Coraciiformes; family Coraciidae; genus Coracias; species Coracias cyanogaster. The sequence continues at coordinate 3,689 of JAVSBS010016045.1, forward strand.
ATATTATGTTTATATGTTATATTTTAAAACGCTGATCTGTTCAGACATTGAGTTGTTGTACAGTTGAATTTACAGAACCAAAATGTAGATTCTGAGCACCACCAAAGGAAAAAAAAGAACTAAATATAAAAAAAAGTGACCATAAATTCTTAATCTGATGCATATGGGAAGGTCTGTGTTTTTCAGACCAGAGTTGTGTTACTGAATTACATTTTATTATTGTTGTAGACTTAAGCAACCATCACTTTAGGTTTTTTCTTGTTTTTATACATGGAGAATCACATGTAATAAAATCTTGATGAAGGAAAATCTACCATTCATTTGGTAAAAGGGCTGTTTTCCAACTTCCACCTCAGTGAAAAGAGCATTGAAATTTACTTATGGGAAAATAACACTACAGGAGAAAAAATTACAGCTTACTCACACAAGGCTTTTAAGAAGAAAACAATGTTTTTCAAACATGTAATATAACAGTGGTTTTCAGACTTGTGTCTCAGCAGACGTGCTGGTTCATCAGGCCCAAGTAGTGCCCAGGCTCCTGTTACAATTTCTTCTGTAATTCTTCATAATTGACCATTTACTTTATTGCATAAAAGAACCCCTTCATACCATCAGCAAACTAATGTCACCTGCATTTTACCTTTTGTTTTACAGGTAATTTTTTAATGTATTGAATAGTATAGATCCTAGTATACACTGGCAAAACTTCACTGGTAATTTCCTGTAAGAACTAACCATTCAGTTTTACCCTCTACACTGTATATTTCAGTCACTGTATATTTATACATGTCAGGTTTTTCATCTTATGCTACAGCTTAATAAATTCCTTTACCTCATGGAAATCCAAGTGGACTTTATCAGTTATACTACCCTTATCTCTGTGCAAAGAAGTCTGAAATTTTGGTAGGGCAGGACTTTTGCAGGAGCCATGCTGACTTTTCCTGTATGTATCCACGTGAGGTGTCCTTCAGTTATACTTTCTCATAGTTGTTACTGAAGCCTGTAATTTCCAAGGTGTTCTTTGAAACCTTCTCTGAAGATGGGTACCTGAATAAGAGAGTTAGAAGACGGGACGAGTATAAAAGCATTTCTGTTCCACTTACATAAAAACCATATGACTTTTACAGCTTTTATTACAAGCAGAGCTAATAGAGTTGTAGCTATGCCACTCTGAGGGCATCAGTGGAGCAAGGAATTGGTCTTTTCAGTAAAAAACCTTAATAAACCCTTCCTTTTATGGTTACATGTGTGTAAGCATTGATCAATTTTACTGCAGATTCTATGTGTAATTATACATACCTACATATATATGTATACATATATACATACCCATATGTATATATGCACATTATATAATTACATGTGGAATACAAAGGTATATTATACTTTATAATAGGTAATTATACCTATATAAAAGGATATATTTGTGGCTGTGCATTTACATTTGTATGTGGATATTTATTTAAATTTCAATCTAAGTTGTTTTAACATCGGAGATTTTTCTTTCCATATATTTATACATAGGGAGAAAAAGGGCATTTTTTTTTAATTACACAGGGTTTATTATGCTGGGTTGTTATTATACTCGGCAAGTATGCAGGCTAAATCTGAAAGCCTTTAAGAACCTAGGAATTAGGGACCACAGCAAAAACATCTGCTACACCAGAGAGAGCTAAGTTTGGTTTAGCGTCTTGCTTGTCCTGTTTCTACTACCGTGTTTTGCCCCGTTACTGCTGAAATGGAATGTACTGCCCCCAATTGTTAAATCCTTTTACTGCCACATGAAGGTCAAGTCATAGAGCATTACCATAGTAACTCTTTGTGGTACCTAATTGTGAAGCACATTGCTTCTTTTAACCACATGTTTATCAGCTACTCCATGAGAACTGCAATAGCATGTTATCACATGCTATTGTGATAACATGCAATAGCATTCTTATCACATTTTTGATTGCTATATAATAATAATGTCAATCTAATGTAAAAAGAAAGAAACTCTCTATAATATGTATTACTTCTAAAGTCTTAAAACAAACTTTAAATATAGCAGTACTGGGTTTCTATTTTGTTTTGCTGGATCCCTATCTTGTAATTACAAGAAGAGTTTTAGGAATTATAAAACATACATTTATTTGTTTATCCATGTATTTTTAAGGAAACTATATGGAATAGCTGCTTTTGTGAGTGCCATCCAAGTTGGACTAATAAAATAAGAATTAACATCTCTTTAAAAATAAATTGGAAGTAAACATACTCACTTTCCCTTATTATCTAATGATTCTTTTACGTTTTGTCTTTCACTTAGGAAAATATAGTAACTTTCTTGACTATTAAAATGTATATTCAATGTTACTAGAGCTACAGAGCTCGTTTCAGACGAGTTACGTTTTTTTAAGAACTAAGATGTTTCAAAAAAATGTAGGGAAGATTTCTGTCTACACTGTCGCTCTTTCCCAGAAAGCACTGATATATATCTGTCTGAAGTGGCAGTATGATATTAGGTGTTAGACTGTTTCATCTGCATGGTGCATATTAAATGTTTGAAGTGGTATTTCTTTTGGTCCAGATTTTTATAAAGTTTTGGTTGCTTTTTAATTTATTTTTTTTTTCTCACTGGTTATAGAAAGCAGGATTTCATGCCTTCACACTCAGGAAACATGCTTTTGCAGACAGCAGAAAGCTTGCAGAGACATGGGTGGGACAAGAATAGGGAAGCTTTTATCAGTAGCAATTATTTAGTGCAAGAACTTGGAGCTCTGGTGCTTTGCAAGCGGAGTGTGACTTAATAGTCTTTTTGTGTTGCCAAAGGTTAAATGCTTGCAGGTGATGTTCCTATGCATACATCCTGTATTTCACAGAAATGGCAATGCCCCTATTGACATACACTGTTCAGGTTTTGGTTCCACATTGCAAAAGTTTCTGGAGTTAATATTTTTTAAAACTTGTAGTAAAATCAGATATGTAAGTCTACACTGTGTTCATTTGTTCCATTTATTGACAACACTATCTTACCATCTGATAGTACTGGAAAAACACAAGACAAATATGTTAATATGGTTTCAGTAAACAAGATTTTAACTCAAAGTTTTAATCAAAAGTCCCTGTAAAGGTAGATAGTTCGTCTTTGTGAAAGATGTTTGATATTTTTAATTGTAAAAAAAAAAAAAAATCCATAGTAGAGTGGCAGTGCAGCAATCAGTTGCTGCAAATCATGCAGAAGAACACAAGAGACATCTTTTATGGCATCCTTTGTCTATACTTTTTCGTGTTCTTGCTGTCCCTTGGCCTTCCCTCAATTTATTGCTTCAGATGAAATGCTAGTTGGCAAACTGCTTACCACCATGCACACCACTTGTGTTCCTAGAAGATTTCTTGGAGACCTATCCTTTTGTTTCATTTCATTTGACAGCCATGTTGAGAACCACAAAATTCAGAGAAGTTTGTTGTGAAAAATCCATACCTATTTAGTTGTGTGCACTTTCACACCTACCCATATAATGAAATAAGCCTCTGTAAGCTGTTTCACAATTTTTGTTTCAGACCTCACTGCATCAAACCTTTCTGGGAAAGCAGTATGAAATGAAACAGTGAGAAATCAGAAGCATTGAAAGTTCTATGTTTATGTGTTTTCCCTTATTCTTTTTTTAGAACAATATTATTTCTTGGGTGACTTCTTGTCTCCGTTTGGAGGCTTCAAATATCTTAAAGCATTATTTTGCTGCCATTGTAATCTATTGTGATCTATAACAGAAAATACAAAGTTCTCAGCTGGGTTACTGTAGCAGTATTTATTTTATCCTTGTTTGCTGACCTGGTTCCCCACTAACAGCAACAGCAAAGGAATCTGGAACCCACTATCCTTCAGATTTCTGCTGTTCTTTTTCCTGTTAAAAAGATAATAGGCAAACAGAGAAAAAAGGATCTGTAATGAGGAGGATAATAAGGCTTAATTTCATTAGAGCTGGCAAAAAGATTAAAAAATGGTTGTAGTTCCAGGTTGATGGTAAAAAGGAGAAGCAGCCAGTAGCTCATGATTGTTAAGAAGTTGCAACCTTTCAGATGTATTTTCCAAATGGAATTTTTTGTGTTGCTTCACATAATTTCAAATATGTACTATAAACAGCTGTATTCATATTAAGAATCAAGTAACATATTCATTCTTCCTGTCATAGCAATCCAGTATCACTGCACAGACACATTTATTTCACTTTTTATTTTCTATAGATTGACTTGGCAGAAAATCTAAATATGAGAGAAAAAAAAAAGGAAAATAAGGAAAGAAAAAAGGCAGCACTAATTTCCTGTAAAAAGATCTGATGCCTCTAGTTTTAAGGTATTAAACGACTTTCTGTAATACCAAGCCAGTAATTAGTTGAACTAAACTGAGGAATTTCATAGTGTTCATTGCATAGCAGTTCAAAAATTTGGACACACTAATAATGCCACAAGATTTCATTCCCAGGCATGCTGAAAATGTACAGGATCATACACTTTACTGTTCTGAGTAATCTGCATTATCTGCCATGATGAAAAAAAAAAAAAAAATAAAGATTTAACCATTTAAAAACTATATGTTTTGAAATAATAGAGAAGAAATACTCTAAGCCCTACAGTACTTTCCTTTTGTGTGCAACTATTATTAGTATTATTAGTATTATGACTGAGAGAGTAATTATTTCTGGTCATTAGGTAATCATTTTACATGCTGAAATATGAGATTTGGTCACCATTGTTAAAATAGCTTGCACAGTTAAAAATGTAGTTGGAAGTTATAAAACTGCCGGGCCTGGGAAGCAGCAGCTTCCTTCACTGTTCTCCCGGAAGTCAGCTGCCAGCTACCTTAAAACATCTTGTTTAGCCTGGGCTGTTGATCATAAGGCACTTTGTTCCTGAACTGGCTTTTGAGTAGATTTACATGAAAAAGTGTTTCCGCATGATTGCAGGTATCAGTGTTTTCTTTAATAGCATATACAAGAAATTCAGCTAACAGGTTACGTGTTTCTCTTCTGAGCCTGAGCATGAAGTCATTCTTTCCAAGCCATTACCTTAAGCATGTGTTTTAAAACTTTTTATGCATGTACATGGATGCAAGTACTTTTTTATGTAGAAAGTCATGGTACTTCAAGTAAAGCCTGTAAAGTGTTGTAGCCATTCAACTTGTGATTTGAAACTGACAATTGAGGTGCTATCATTTAGAACTTATGCAATAATTTATACAAAAAAATTAAATACTACACTTCAAGTAGATTAACGTATAATTTTAGTAATAGTGTAGTTTTTAATATATAATTAATTTGCATTTCTGCTGTCTACAGTAGTGTGTTCATATACTGATAAAAAAATCTGACTTGACATGCTTAAAGCAGTTTTTCTTGACTTTGCACTAGGACTCGTAAGAGTCTTTAAGAGAAAGGTGTTGCAGTTCATGAAGTAGTTATATTTGAATGTTTCTGACCTTTACATTTATCATAGATTCATAGAATCATGGAATCATTCAGGTTGGAAAAGACCTCTAGGATCATCTAGTCCAACCTTCTTCAAACATCTCCCTGACCCCTAGACCATATCTTGAAGCACCACATCTACAGGTTTTTTGAACACCTCCAGGGATGATGACTCCATTACCTCTCTGGGCAGCCTGTTTTAATGGCTAATCACTCTTTCAGTGAAGAACTTCTTCCTGATATCCAGTCTAAACCTTCCCTGGCACAACTTGAGGCCATTACCCTAGAAATATCATTAGGAATTTCCCCACTGCTAGTGTATGGTATTAATGGGAAATCATATAAGCAAAATTTTTTTGTTTGTATGCTATATGAAAATTTATTAAGAGTTTTTGAGAGTCTTATAGACTCAGAAGATATATTTTTATCCATTTATATAAAGAAAGAAGAAAGACATGGAAAAATGGAAAGTGAAAGATGATCAGCATAAATATATAGTCTTCCTCTGTATGCTGTTGTTAAACGTAGCGATGAAAGTTGTAGGTATTTCTGTTTTTCTGTGCAGTTAGTACAGTTTTGTACTAGGGGATACTGCAGATAATTACAGTTCTTCTTAATCTCTGAAAACTTCTGTAGTTGCCAGGATTTTATCCACAACCTATAGCTGGGAGTTTTTAAATAGAAATTAGTCATAAATAACTTAATGTATATTAAAGAATCAGTCTTGGCCAGGCTGATGTCAGTTTGGATATCTTGATTATTAATAGCAGAATACAATATACTACAAGGTATTTCATTGCTTACAGATCACACAAATATTTCATTAATTTTGGAAGCCATGTACCCTTCTGCATAAATTACCAGTGATTAATAGTATTCACTTTTTAAATGGTGATAAGTGATGAAATATTTCTTTGTCTCACACTTAAAGGGATTTTTCCAATAAGGATAAAGATTGAGTAGGATATCTTTAGAAGAATATGTTTATAGGATCTCAGTCAGCAGGTATGTGAACTGCTTGAATTTGTGTTAAAACATATATATAACCCACTCCCTCCTTCAAGGTGCTTTCATATTTTCCTGGAATTTGTCCTCCAATGCCTGATGGTAGTGAAACTGAACTTCAGCTTGTGGTCTTGAAATAGAAAAAATACATAAAATTAGCTTCTCCCCTGAAAGTTAAAGATCTGCATGGTAAAACACATGTCAAATATCTTACATGAGAGAAATTTTAACAAAGATGTATTAATAGCAGAGAAGTTTCAAATTGGAAAAGAAAAGCTTATTTAATTACTGAGGTTTGCCATTTCTTGTGAGGTGAACCATGATTGATATTTATAGACGTCATTCCCCAGGTTTCATGTTTCAGAGAAGTAGTGGCGTGTTTCTGTCTGAGCATAGCCATCTGGCTTAAAACTTGCACAAACTGTTACTGTTCTAAAATGTGCTTTGCTGGCATATATGAAAGGCACAGTGAATCTTGTAAGAAAGAAGTTCTATAGAAACACTGCAGTGGAATAAGGGAATACGTATTTCCTTCCCTAGTGGGATATAGTCCCTACATAATGGAATATCTATTGCCTAATCCTCTCTAGTATTTAATAAACCTGTGATATTTGAGATAACCAGAATATAGTTCTCTTTTTCATTTATAGGCTAAGATTTCATGCGTTAACTTTGCCTACAGTTTGGCATGCTTTCTATGGGCTGGTTATTGTCTCGTCATGTTACAGTGCTTTTACAAGTCCTAATCTTTGGCTGCTGATCCTTAATAATAAGTTCTATGACTTAATGTCATCTTTACTGTAAGTAGTGCAATTACAAATTTTTTTCTTCACTGAGGACATGCCTATTGAGGAGATACTGATAAACAAATGGTGGGGGTTCTGAGTAATATTTCTTTCTCAGTGTAATCTTATTAAAAATAAATCAGGCTTATGCTTTTTGCAATACAATATTAGAACAGTTCTGAGCAACCGCAGGCTGCCATTGTCTTTGTGCCTTACCATGCTGATTCACCACCCATATCAGACAGTGCTGTCATTTGTTACATAAAAATGGAAAGCTTTTGAGTAAAACTCCCGTAGTTTTAAAAATAGCAACAGCAGTAGAAAACACCTTTTTGTTTATTTTCTACTCAGGCAATTAGATAACAGCTAAATTCCTTACAGGAGACAGTATAGATTTCTGTATGTGTAATCTCATTTTGTAATTTTGCATCTGCAGTTTTTAGTGAAAAAGTACAAGAATGTATTATAGCTACTAAAGCTACTCCTTACTTTGTTCTAATTAGGGAGTACTCGTAGTTGTTATTCCTAATTGACCCAGTTGTGAGAGCATTTGAGTTGTTGAATGGCAGGCCCACTTTGTAAGCAAGTGCAAGTTGATCTTAATGCTACAAGAAGACTACCTGAAGGCATCTTTTTTTTCTTCTTCTTGCTTAAAACCTGTCTCATTTTAGCCTGCTACTCTCATGCAGTGGAGTTTCAACGTATGACTCAGTGGCATTTAGCCAATCTGTGGTTGTCATGGTCTATGCTCATATATCTCAAAAGAGCATGCATACATAGTTTTCGCTGCAGCAGAATTTTTCTCCTCTATGCTCATCATTCTCATTTCACCTTAATTAAGAGCCCCACTCAACATTTATATTTCTCTTAAAAGAATTCACACTAGGAGGACCAATTCATTAGGAGAGAAAAATATACCTACCTTTACTGACCAGTAGAGCTATAAGTGTCCATGCCCCTCTCTTCCATATGGCATATGTGTCTGATTTTAACAGAATTGAATCCACCATGGACATGAACATGAATCACATTTTCTGAATTATTTACTTCTTGAGATGCCTGTTGCTTCTACCTACTCTCTTTTGACATAAGAAGCAATGTAAAGGAAAGAGGTAGGCTCAGAAGTCAAGTCTCCACAAATTCTTCAAGAAGGCCACTAAAGCAAGAGTCCCGACATAAGTCTAAAAGCAGCCTTTAGATGTCAGACTTGTGTAAATCCCACTTTGTGTGGCTGAATTTGTTGGAGACTACTGAACTGTGAGATAGTAGGTGTTGTCTATCCCCATCAATAGGTGTTCTTCTGTTGACCTGCTCACTTCAGCTTTAAACTCTAAGAATAAGGCTTCAGCCTAAATATAAAGTAATGCTCAGAAGTTTTAAAATTTATCATTGTTCAGAATCCAACTTTTCTTTGTCATCTTAAGAAAGCCACAGTCACTGTAGAAGTTTCAAGGTTTCGAAGCCTTTTTATGATCATAAACATGGTTCATTCCATCAAGGATCAGAAAACATGACATGACTTTTAGAAACAATTAAGCAACGCACTCAAATTCTAAGTGTTGGATACTATAGATTGTAGACTGAGCATCTAAAGATGCTGCATTTCCTGAATAATTTGTTGCAAATTATTCACTTTATTGTTGCTGTCTGTTAGTCCCTGTAGCTAAGGAACTATGCAAACTGCTTTGATAGGTCTTCCTTTTTCTAATTGCATTTCTTTGCTCTGTGTTGGAAAGTATTTGCATTCACCTCTCAGTCCTACTGGTTGGTTGCTCCAGTAACAAGGACTGTTGGTTACTGTGGTTAGTAATTGTGTTGATGTGGGCAGGTGGTGGATTTTGCATGTGGCAGCTGTTAATTAATCATGGGGCCATGGTGCAGAAATTACATGGTGCAGAGCAGAAATCTGTCTTCTAAAGGCTGGATCAGGGTTGGAGCATAAGGAATAATGAGTCCATAACTGGTAGCTCTTGTCTACCAATCAATCTTTCTATTTTGCTTTTTAGACTCTTTGATGAAATAATCCACAGAAGTAATAATAATAGCTCAGTGGAAAAAATGCACATTTGAAGATTTCACTTTGACACTCTTGGGTGGTTTGGTTTTTTTCTTATGTTTCCATCTAGTACACAGGAAGAGGAGTTAGATACTTGAAAAATTAGAAACTGAATGTATTAGTTTTGGCATCAGGTGGTGGAGACAGTGCAAGGTTGGAAGGTCTTGTTGCTATACTCATGACAGATGAAAAGTGTCCACATAAAATCAGTATAAGATGCCTGAAAGTAACATGGATATTTTCTATCCCACTTTGACAATAAATCCAGAGATGACTGATGTTCCGTCAAGGCATCTCTACTCAGATTCATTGAAAATGTTATTCCTTCTAGGTATTCAGTATCTTGGCTGTAGGTTATTGAATGAAAACTGTTAGAAATCATTAAGTTCTTCAGAGTTTTTTCCCTAAACTTTTGTATTACAGGCTAAGGCGACGTTGTTCTCAGAGACGTTGCAGTCCAATGTTTCCATAATGACAGGATCCATCAGCCACACTGGATATAATCAGGGAGAACAGATTGTACTTGGCTGCAATAATAAAGATTTATAAAGATTCAGGAGAAAAAAAAGGAAGGGAACAAGCCAGCATTCATTTTTGTCACTTCACAAGGGCTTCTCTTTGAAAATTTTGTCAGTTTCTTCTTGTTGATTTTTGGTTAGTGGTATCAGCTGATAGTGTGTACCCTTCCTCCTGGTGTTTGAAGATAATCCTACAACAAGATGTGTCTCATCTATAACTGCCAGTCTTAGAGCTACTCAGTTTCATTCACTTAATCCAGGATCCCATGAGTGCATTGCTGTCTGAGTGCTGTAGTGCAGGATGCAGATGCAGCAAGTACTTGCAGAGCAATTGCTGACTTAGTGAACACATCACAAGGAAATTTGGCCTAGTCGCGAATAAAGACAAGTAGGCAGCAATGATTTCACTGTTGCAGTCTATGCTTGTTTCTACCTGAAACAGTTTTGTCACAAAAGGCAGGTGAGATAGGATTCCACTTATTTTTCCTTCCCGATGAACTCTTCAGCTAAGGCTAGCCTGGTAGAAAGCCAGTGCAAAAGATCAATCTTTGATTTATTTTTTGTTAAAGAAAAAAACCATATATTTTAAAAAAAGCCACCAAAACCAAACAGTATAAAAAGCAGCACTTCAGAAAATCATTAAACTGAGTGTAGTTTTTGTGTTTTTTTAAAAGTCAGTATCTGTCTGACAACAATAGGATATTGACTGAGATGGACTTTTAGTCTGATTCAGTATGACTATCTTATCAATAATATGACCCATGCTCCTTTGAAAGCTCCATGGCCACTTATGTTCTTTAGACCCAAAGTTGTAGTGCATCCATTATATCCAGTGAACCTTGAACTGGTCCCCAAATATACTCTAAATAATCCTTGCCTTCCAGACCAATGGGTTGAGCAGGTGACTTCTGACTACATCATGTATGGCTGTACAATGGGTACTTAATTACATCACCCTTTTCTCTTTATTATATTTTAATCTGTATTTTACATAACAACACAACAGCTTCTCAGTACTGCTTCTGGACAAAATTCAACACGTGCCTATATATGTTATTTATTGACGCTGTATTGCTTACAAGGAGCATCTGTTCTGCGTCACATGCTTTTGGACAATTTCTAAACACGCATTTTATGTCTTGTAGGTCACTGAATGCAAAGCACTCAGTTCATTATGTCGTCGTTGTTTAAATCCCACTTTTAGTTGGCAGAGTTCATACAATCTTTGTGGACCTTCCTGTCTCTATTTTGAGTGATAACTATAATTCTGCCAAAGTTTTCTTTCATCCTCTGTCTTTTCTGTTCCAGTGAAATCTTTCGTAACCTCAACACTTTATACCAGAACTTCATTTGCTTTCTGGAATGCTTCTTTACCTTGCAGGTACAACTATTCTCAAGCTTTTTTTCTCAGATTCTGGATACTTGAAATCCTTGTTGCTTATTTGCTAGAGTTGTGTAATACTGACCTATTCTATATTAAATAGTAATTATTTTTATGAACTAGGGCCTTTTTAGATATATTATTGTCTGATTATGAGAAAGTAAAGAAAATCCAGAATGCAGAGGACTCTGGATAAAATTTTTCTTCTGGATTGTCATGCAACTGCTTCCTGATGTTGAGCAAGTCACGTTCCTCTGTGTGTGTGTTTCGCAGTCTGTAAAGTGGGGCAAGATTACCCTCATCTTTGACAATTGTAAAAACAAAAAGTGTTCTTGATTTTGCTATTATTTAGACATCCTAGAAAAAATGGTAGAACTTTCCCCTTTTCCGTATGAATGATTTAGCATAGGAAAGACCCTAAATAACAGTCTGTCATCAAGAGTATGAAAATTTAGAGAAGAATGCCTCTTTTACTCTTTTAACAGAAAAGTAAGGATCTAAGATTTATTCTGAGAATTTGATCAGATCAAAAGCAGTGCTCAGTCAGCAGGAAGCTCTGTCTGTGAGACTATACAGGAGCAAACAGGGGAAAGTGAAATCAGGGTTTACTCCAATGAGGAGAGAGCTGCTTCTGGATTTGATTGTAAAAAAAGGAACTTCTAAAGTTGAAAACTAGTGTGACACACATAGCTTTCTCCCCATACACAATTAATCTGTACATGAACAAATAGTTTTATTCAGTAATATGAGCTGTTGTAGGTTCTCTATTTTTTCTCCTCTGTCCTGAACTTCACAGAAAGAATTCAATGAAGAGCTCTTCTCTCCCAAGAATTGGTTCTTCCTTTAACTTCTCAGTTACACTTCACAACTTCTCAACAAACCAGCTTTTTTATAGTTTGTTTAGAGCCACTACTGCCTAGTCTCTTTCATTTCACCATTTCCTGACCTGCTCACCTCCCTTCACTGTTGCACTACAATATTAAATTTATTGAATGAGCATAAGAGTAGAACTTGCTGCCCAAGATAAACTCATATTTGAATTATCACATTTTTTGACCTTTTTTCTATTAAAGTTTGGCCATACCTTAAATATTATCATTATCTCCTGAAATTTTTTTTTTATTTATTTTACAACAGGAATATTTTCAGATTTGGGTTTCATAACATTGCACTTTTCTTCTGCAATTGAAAAAGCTCTAATACTTATTAAAACATTGTCAAAATTATCATCATACTTCCTGTAAGTAATGTCAAACAAGGCTAGCGCAGTGATGTGGATTCAATTGCTGGCAGCCTTTAAGAAAACAAAACAACAGAAAAAAAAGTAGAGCAAAACAAAGTTAAAATTGATGGAGGAGAAAGCTTTATTTGTTTTACTGTCCTCTTCAATGGGAGTTGGATAGTATGGTTAGATGATTTTCCTGTCCCTGCACATAAAAATGAGGCAGGTAAGTAATAAAGTAGTATTGTCATATGCACTGACTTTAATATTTTTTTTTTAACCATGAAAAATAGTATTAAATGGATTATAAAAATTAAAACACAGAAGTAAAAAGATCACTAAAGAGCATTCAATGATATTACAGACAGTTATGCTCTAAGATTTAAAAGTTGGAAGATGCATTTTAATTAAGGGAAAAATATCTGTAAAAAGGAGGGACTGCAAAGCTGAAATGGGCTGTAGAAATACTGTATAAAACACATCTTACATGACTTGCAACTACTACACTCCATGTTTATTCCTTCCTTTTGCATTTTCCTTTCCTTTACCTGTAGCACCCATCCACCTCTCCATTCAGTCAGTGTCTTTGTTGTTTCTTTCCGAAAGCCTACAGATATCTAAAAAGAATTTCTCTCCTTTTCACTTGTCTCTACACCTTGGCTTGTTTCCTCTTTTAGGTCATTAGGATTGCTGTAAGACAAATAATAACAGTGACTCTCAAATATTTTTTAAAAAATCTTATTCGTCTTATTTTTTTTAAAGTGAGAGCAAGGACATGGGTACATATCACAAGATTAAGTACCAAAAATATATCTAGAGGCAGGACAACATTGTACCAGTGCCAGAGGTGGTCTGGTCTTATCAGTAAGAGTTTTACAGATTGGAAAAACTTCTTTTAAATTTCTGTGTTTGTCATTTGCATGCTGTAAACCTACTTGCAGGCAATGCTGTAAGCTAGTAGAGAGTAAGATTTTTTTCATTCTCTTCATAATTAATGCTCTGCAGAAACTACCTTGTAGTTTCTACCGTTATAGCATATAAGCCTTTTTTGCCCTTCATCAGCGTCTGTCCTTACTTGTTGGACAAAAATATTGAAACAGTTGTCATAGTTCGAGGGGTAAAAATGCTACCTGTGAAAATTGTTTCCTGACCCTTCATCTTGTCGCACTGTAAAGTTACCATCTTGTAATGTAGTGCTTGAGCAGATGCCAAGAGGTAACTCTATCACAGGCAGCAGTGTAGCAGCAGGATTTGAAATGCATCAGACTGACCTGCATAAAGCTGCATTTACTGAAATTGGTACACCGTAAACCGACAAACAGTATTGCACTAATGAAATGTTGAGGTTAAAAATGTGTGAGTTAGCATAGCAATTGTCATTAAACTATAATAAAGAAAACAGCCTCAGAATGTTTTCAGACTGCCAAACAACTGTTCTGGTTAGAATTAAGATTTGTAGATACCCAACAAGATTCTGTAGCCTTATGTATTGTAGAAGTTCAAAATATGTGTGGTGGCACTAAGCATAAAGATTGTTACTAATGTCTTATAATATCAGATAATATTTTTTTTTACCAGTATTGAGACACAACCTCAAAAAATTCTTAGTATTTCTTCTAAGTCACTGAAGTGCTTCCAGCAACTGCACTCAAAGTGCTAGAGTATCTGTTATGCACAAATGAGAGATCAGTGTGAAATCATATGTAAGAACAAAACTCTCAGCTGCTTTTGTAAAAGCATTTGTGACAAAATAGTCTTTCTTCCGGCACAGAAGAAAGGTCTAATACCCATTGCATCCTCCTGCTCAGTATATCTCACTGAGTATGTACACAGTGTCAGCTTGGAAAGGTACGCCGTATCTTTTAACTGTGGGGATTTTTCCCCACTCTGTGTGCTGTAAATCAGTGCTATCCTACTTAGCTCCACTTAACTGTGGCAGTTCTGTTTACACTACATTTTTCTTATTAAGAGCTGTTTCCATATTTTTTCAGTGATTGAAAGACATGATTTTGGGTTTATAGATGTATGAAATGAGGATAAGGTAATAACTGAGAATGGCCTTGGAGCTAGACAGTTGTCAGAGAGGCAGAAGGGCACTAGCAAGCTGATGCAGCAATGGGGCGTAAAGAAATTGAGTTACACACAAGAGGTAGTTGTGTTGACATCCAGTTTCTAAGGTGAGCTCCCTGCAATGTGTAGGCTTTTAAGAGTGGTTTCCAAAATTCAGTAACAGTTTTAGTTGGTGGGGAGGTCTAAAGGGTTATTTTGAGTTGGATTCAAAGAAAACTGGTGCGAACAAAACAGCTCCTGGGATGACTGCAGGATTGCAAGGTAGAAATAGTGGGTATTTCTGAGAACTGCATTGCAACAAGATAAAAACCAGGAATTTTCTTCATGCTTAGGGTTGGAAAAAGTGGCAGCATATTAGTTGTAGAAAGAATGTGGTGATGAATAACTTCTGCAGACAGGGACTGCCTGCAAACAGACAGACTTGAAAAGTGAACCCATTATTGTTTTTTTTCCTTACCCCAGGGAGTTTCTAGGACATAAGCCTGAAACTTCATGTGAGACAAGCTGGGAGTTGGTTAAGAGCTAGCTTCTGATCTTTACGTCAATTCCTAAGAATTTAGGAAAAGTGAGGTAGAGATCAATGGTTAGAAAGGGCCATTTGACCTGCTTCCTGTCTTCTGTATTTCTTCCAAGTAGAATACTGTACATAATTTCTGAAGATTTTTAAGTAGTAGTAGTAGCACAGTTCCCCTCAAATTCTCTTGAGTTGATGTTAGTTTTCCATTTTTTGTAAAGGAAGATTGGGCAACAACTATTTTAATAACAAATTTGGAAAGGGCATGGTATTTCAGGATAAAGGAAATGAAGTGCTTCAGGGGAGAAAGAACTGCTGATGTTTTCCACACCTTGCATTACCGCATCCCCATTTGGGGACATATCTGACAGTGATATTCACATTTATTCCATATTTGTTTCATGCTTATCAAAGGTTTACAGAAATTTAACATACCTTTGGATGTTGCTCTGGGGACAGTAGAAATATGTTCATTATCTACAGAATGCATGCTAGTTTCTTGGGAGATAATATAGAGAAGGAGTCATGGTTGCATTTATATCCCCAGCTGGAGAAGTCAGGAAAAGACTGCTGGCTCTGTGTATGCTCTGTAAAACTGTAGCTGAAGTGGTAAAATGTGTCTCTGGAAGGATAGTTTTACTTAGGTAGGAAATACTTTTCTAAAAGACAACAACAGGAAAATACAGTGCCAAATATAATTTTAGATGTAGCTTTATTTCAATCACTATTAAAAAAATCTATGAAAGAAAGCAAAGGGCAAAAGAAAGAAAGCAAAAGAGATAGGAACTAATACCTCAAGATATTTCATGCTGAACTCCGATGGGGGGGGGGGGGGGAGGAAAATGTATCCAATTTTCAGTTGTATCAAAACTCCAGCTACATAACCCTTAACAAATGTCTTCATAAATACTATAAATCTCATTATCATCACAGCCTAAGCTCTAAAGCTTCATCCTTCTCCTTGGCCTCAGGAGAAAAAGTGTTGTAGAACCTTTTGAAACATCAGGAATTATTTTAGAAGCATTGTATCAGATTGCTTCATTACTTTTTTCTAAAGTGAAATGCTTATTAGCTAAAATACTGAAAGTAACTGGTTTGGATTGAATTATACATTTTTATCAAAATGACACCTTTTGGCATTGATTTTGTTAAAATATTTTTAAACTTCCAGTGAAATTGTGGAATTAAATTGAAATGAATTATTAAGTCAGAAAGTGGAAATGTTTCATTTGAAAATTGGCTTGACTGTACATTTCAGTGTATGGGGGTGTTACTCAGAACTGACTTGCTTTTTGCTCCATGGCCAAGAATGACCTGGTAACTCTAAAATTAAAAGACTGGTATTGTTATCTACGTGGTTTTAGGGGAAAAATATTTTAGTCTAGATTTATTTTTCTGTAATTGTACATTACCATATATATTTTTGATCTACTGTATCCCCCGTGTTCCTTTTGGCTGGAGTTTGCAAAGGAAAAAGGGGAAATGCAAATAGACAGTTGGTCTCCATTCTGACATAGGCCTGTTGAATCCAGTGGAAGAATAGCAAAAATGAAGACAATAGGCTCATGTGTGTTCCAGGGCCTTGTTTAATCCTCTACACCTTTGCAAAATCAATGTGAAGCATAAGCATACTGGTTTTCGTAGCATGCCAACTTTTCACTCAGTTTTCACAGAATAAATTACAATGAACAGTTGTCATTTGGGCAACCCAATCACAGCATGCTTTGACTCTCTTCTGATAAATAGTAGTGTTGTGCATATAATTTTTTCTGCAGCCTGTGAGAGCACATTATACTGTTTGCCATTTTAAATAATGTTTTTAGTGGCAATGTGTATGTTGTGACCCAGAAGTTAGTTTAATTAGCCTAAGTCCAGCAGGTTCATTCAAAACTATAATTATGGCGTGATCCAATACACTTAAATGAAATGCATAAAAATGGCTTTATAATCAAATATTTAGCTGAAGAGTCTCAGGGACTTCTATTAAGTGAGATAGGTGCACAGAGAGCACAGGCAAATGCCAGAGAAGTGTCTGTAATCAGCACTCCAAATGTTTTTTTCGTAAGCTTTCCATTAACTCAAAATAAACTTGATGATTACTTGGGGAAGCATTTAGTTTGATATCATATGATATTGGACAGAAGCCCACTGAATAAACTCGGCTTCAGTGAGTCTGCTTTCAAGACTTCAAAACCACGGTGCAAAGATCTGTGACTACTGTCCTCTGTGAAAAGAAACATGTTTTTGTATGCACACATGTAGTCACACGTGTAAAACGTTTGAGTACAAAGCCACTACACTGAAAGCACCAGACAGAGGAAAATTCCAAATATTATGTGATCCCAGCCATTAAATATTGAGATTCAGTTGTTATGTTACAGATGCTCATTTACAGATGCTTATTTTTCTTGGGACATTATAAGTTATAGGTTGCAAATAAATTAATTGGTTTTGTATGGAAGTTAAAAATAGCTGAACTGTGACAAAGTTTCTTCAAATGCTTTAGAACTGTAAAAATACTATTTTCTGAAACAGAATAAAGTGCAAGTATTTTCTGAACTCACTAGAATCGTGTACCACATATCTGCTTACTGTATCTTCCCAGTTTCTTGCCACTGTCAGGCGGGCTTACTGCTTTGTATTTAAAATATCAACCCAGATCAATCTAATTATGCATTATCCCTCAGGCTTAAGTAAATATTTGTAAAGAGAAAAGCTGACCTGTGCACAGAGAGGAAAAAAAATCACTTCATTTTTAATTATTAAGACACAGTAAAGCAACTTTTTGTTTTATTTGCAAGTATTAATATTAATATATCCTTCTGGAAATTGCTTAGTACAATTTAATTAATAAAATATAGTAGTTCTTGAGCAGAAAACCTTTTAAGTTCTGTAAATAAAATAAATGCATTAGTGGATAACTGAATTAATGACACTTTTCTGTGAAGAAAATACTGCTAAAAGAGAGGAAGCTGGGGCATTTTAGTTAAATTCTTGACTCTTAAGAGCTTTCATGCCTAATTTTGTCATGCTTCTGTTTGTCTATACATCATTCCCCGTCCTCGCCTAAAAAGTCATCAGCATCACTAATCTCCAGCGATACTGTCAGGAGTAATTCGCTAATGCCTATAAAATCAAAATGGCCTAAAAATAAATAAGTAAACAAAATAGTTTTGACCTGGATTTACCTAATCTGATTTATAACACAGCTGCATAAATGCTTGTGGTAGCATAAAAGGAACACGATCAAGTAGCGAGGTGAAAGGGTGGGCAAATTTCTTATTTTGGAACTACCATCTTAAAATGTTCATGAAACATCACCTTTAATGGATCTTAGGGCCTCTGAATACACAAAGAGGAGTCGCAGCCTGTTTTAATCATACATGGCCCGTCCTTGCTAAAGTTAGAAGGAAAGCTCACCACGATTCCAAAACAAGCAAGGCTTTAACTCACCTGAAATAATACTTTGCTTCCCATTATAACTATATAACTCAAGCTTAAAAGTATGCAATAGTATACAAACTCTGTACAAGTGTAATAATAATTTTCCAGATTTGGAAGCTTTTGCTTTTTTGCTTTTTCTGTTGGCTTTTTTGTTTGGGTTTGTTTAGGAATCATAAAGTAATTGAGGTTGGAAAGGAAGGCACCAACTTCAGAGGTAAAGCAGGTTGTTCAGGACCTTGTCCAGTTGAGTTTTGAATATTTCTAATGGTGAAGATACCACAATCTGCATGGTCAAGTGTGTGGTCCATGAAAAACTACTTTGACAGAAGCAACACTGGCAATCAAACAAGATTTATGTATCTTGGTAAACCTTTGCTGACTTATCAGTGATTTTAGAGAAGTGCTTTAGCTGGTTTGCATGGTCTGACTTGTTCCTATTCCTCACTCTTGTCTGAAAATAACACCTTTTCCAGCATTGCTGGCTTTGCCTGCAGGTTGTCACCTGTGCGGATATAGCAATGCTCAGTAGTTACCATGCAGGAAAGTCAAGATTGGTTTCACAAAGTTAATTATGTGACTGTGTCGCTTAATTGAGACCCTGCAATATTTTTTAAAAATGGTAGTGTAATAATGGTCCATTCACTAGCAAAAAAACCACCTAAACGCTACAGTAAATTTCTTAGAAAACAAGCAGGATTTAGAAGAGACAAACAGAACAAAAGGCATTTAATTAGATGGAAATGTGAAGTTCATTTCATTAATGTTTCTTCATCAATTCATTGAGTTTTTCACATTGAGTTTCTTCCTTCGATGTGCCCTTTCTTCCATCTCTGTCAATTGAATCAAAATGGAATGGAGTTCTGGTTTTGCTTCTAAAATATTCCAAGTGAAATCCTTCTGGTGCTGAATCTTTACTGACAAGTATCGCAATATGAAGAGTTGTCTTTTAACTGTCCAACTGCAGCATGTTAAGATGTGGCAAGCTGGTGGTTCAGGAGGCTGAGAACAACTACTATTGTAATAAGACAGCTGCAACACGTTATTCATGCTGTAGTAGATGCTAAACTGAGAGGGGCTAAGGAAATCCATCAGGAAGGAAATCTAGTTCTTAAGAGCTGCATGGTAAGGCTAGATGTAAGCTCAGGCACTTGCACCTGATATCCTTCTGCATTCTGCAGAGGATCTGAAAGTGGTCCAGCAAAGCATTAGTACTTAGCACTGTAATATTTACACACTGGCATGGTTTACTAAAGCTCTTTTAAATATCCTGTGTTTCTCTGGGCTAGGATGGGAGTTATAAAGATGCATAACAGCTGTTGACTTTGCTTCCAGACTATGTTAAGATACATTGCTTTTTCTATATCATTTTGTAGAGAATGTATGTAGTACTGTCTTTTTATGGAGAACAAAAACTAGCTTCACTTTTCTTACTGTTTTGGAGGGGAAAATTTTGTAGGTAATTATTTACAACATAATTATGCTCTTCCTTAATAGAAAAAAATATTGTGTACCGATATGTCATAGCTGAAGTAGCTGTAACTAGTCTCATCCTAAGATATTAGGATTTTGAAAGAGAAAGGGAATAAATATAATGGATTACACTTACTTTTTTGGTGTGTAGACACATTTAGAAGATCAAGAAAGATTTTTACAGGAACACGTGCAGTGTTTGCCATTTACTAATTCTAACTTTGATTTCATGTAATCTAAGATTGATTACATGTGGGAAAATTGATTTTTGCCTTGTAAATTGTGGAATTGACACCATTTTGTAAGCAGGGCAGAAAACTCTATGTCATTGGGAAGAATGACAAAAGACCTATTGGTATAGATGGCTGTTTTCATTTATTTTATAAGTGATACCTGAAATATTTGTGGCAAGATCTGTAGTGGTAAGCTGAACAGTACCAGGCACATGTATGAATACTGAAACTCAGTGATCTGGATGGCTGAACTTTTAAATTTGTAGAAGACTTCCAGGTACAGCTTTAGCCTGAGACAGCCAACCATACAAAACAGTTCCCAGGCATGGTCTAGGAAATAGCAGGGACCAGGGTTGTCCCTGTTACGTACTTTTGGAGTTCGTGCTGTTGTTTTGGAGGTTCAGAGAGGTTAATAGCATGGTTGTCACCAATGTTCAGCTGTCCTGAGAGCAAAATTTGGCAGTAAATATTTAATTAGTATAGAATCGATCTATGAGCTCTATGTCACATTGACCCTCATTTCACAGGCTACCTGATTATACCTACCTGCTGATTAAGTTCCTGTACACCAAGCCAGTACCATACTGAACCAACAGACATCCTCAGGTGCCTGAAGCTCTACCTTAGGCCCTGCTTTCAAGCAAAGGCAGATGTGGATCTATTTTCAGCCATACCTCATATGCAGTGCACTGGGGCTAGCTTCCCATTCAAGATATTACAGCATGAAAGCCATAACAACTCTGGTAGTAACCAAAAAACCAGACAAGGAAGATCAGGGAAAAACATTAACAGAGCCATTGTCTGCATTAGTGGGAGGAATGTATAGAAGCTTCCATGGCTCCACCTTTTTCCTTGTCAGCTCTGTCAGTCCATTGCCATAGACTCAAATGTAGATTCACTGCTGAATAGCATAAAAGTTATAGCACAATTCTGATCATATCTAAGCCAAAGAAAATAGTAAAAAGCTTATGTGAGACATCCTGATACCCAAGTTCAGTTTGCCCTGAAAGTGGGACATTCCTACCATTTTAGATGTCACTGAGTAAAATTCTGTGATCTGTGTTATGCAGAGTCCTGTTAAATGGTAGGAACCATCTTTTCTGGTCTTAAAACTATTACTTTTATTTAGCTGTATGTGAGCTTTTCTGCAGTTCCTTCATTATGATGTTGGAACATCTAACAGTTATTAATCCATGCATTCACACAGCCTCTGAATCAAATAGAATTAAATATAAACAATTCAGGTTTCAAAAGCAGGAGTTAAGCAGCAGAGATCACATGATTTCTTGAAAGTGTGAGATTCTGCAGCAAAACCAAAAGCAGAATTCAGCACATGCTATTGTGAGGTGCAGTAAGCAGATATACAGTTACACATATATTATAAATCAATTTTCTAGTGCAGAAGGATTGCTAATATATAGTAAGATTGCATCTGTTACACTGGTAACTGAAGTTTGCTGAACTCTTTGTAGCAGTAATAAATAGCGGTATCTCTGTTCCTTATTATATGTGTGATATGATGGTTCCTTGCAGTCAACTACAGGGATATGTCTGTTCCCTCAGAGTCTAAGGTATTACCCCATAGCTAATCATGGATAACAGGTTTGGAAGGATCCTCCTTACACTGTCTTGTCTGTCTCCCACTTAAAGGCAGGATGTCTGTGCTTGTACCTGCTGACAGATATCTGTCCAACTTGCCATTACCATTGTGATGTTCCCAGAATCACCCAGGCTTGCTTATTCCTCTGCTCACTTCCCATTTCATTCGTATTTCTAGACTGAATCAGTTTAAACACATCACTTATTTTCTTACATGCCATGGGTAAAAAGATCTTTCTCTTCCAATGCTCGTTCAATTTCTTCAATCTTTCCTCATGTTTTCTAGGACCCTGATCGTTCTCACTGCTTTCTTCTGGAGCCACTCTAGTTGGTGGAAATTGGTCACAATGAGTGGTACCCAAAACCGAGCACAGTACTGCACCTCAGGTTGTGTCAGTGCTGAAGACAGCTAATTGGATTTCTTCTCCCTGTTTTGAAGACTAGTGTTTATATGAGTCTTATATCTTTATATTTTTTTCCCAAGTGTAATGATTGCCTTTTCATAATAACTTAACCTTACTGACTCATATTCAGCTTCTGTTCTACTATAAATCAGAGAACTGTTTTGAGGAACTACTAGATAAAGGAAACTGTTTCCCATCCAGCCTTTGTACAATTGCTTATTTGTCCTGAATGCTAGAGGCATCCCTTTTCTTCAGTTCATCTTTCCAGTTTGACCAGAACATTTTCAATTCTAATTCTATAGTCTCCTAACTTTTAGCATTTTTCAGCTCCTTGCTATGTAGAAACTTAACCGATGTGCTATTTAATAAATTGTATACTCTTTTCCAGATCATTAATGGAAAAAATAAAGCAAATTCAGGACAGGTTTTGGCAAATCCATGTATGATACCTCTTTCCATTTTATAAAGTTAGTGATTGACAATGAAAAAAAAATAATTGAACTTATACCATGTGTAATTTTCAGTGACTGAGAAAAAAAAGACAGTATGCAAAATGAGGTGCATATTAGTAAAAGGTACATATTTCAAGTTCAGCTCATTCAACCTCCTGTATGTTCATGTGAATTTGAAAGGTGCAATGGGTATGAATGACAAATATGTGGCTCTAAAATTCAAGTTTCGTTAGCTAAATGCTCATGCATAGCTTGAGTTTGCAGTCCTTCCTTGATAGGATAATTTCTTTTTTTTTAACTTTTCATCCTGTTTCCTCTCTGAGGCCTGATTTTAGGCTATAGAAGTAGTATATTGAAAACTGGAGGGAAATAGGGAGATAGTGTGACATCTTTGTGATCTCTGATATCTGGAACCATGTACAGACCATCAAGTCACCTGAAAACTTTAAAGTTACACAGAAGAGTTTGAATAAGATAAAGGTACAGTTCTAATAATCAGTCTAATTGAAAATCTCATCTCCTCTGGTAATCAGTTTTTCGTCTATTACTTCTGGTATATGCCAGTATTACGGTGGAATTATTTATGGTCAAAGAAACTCCTCATGAATTTCTCATATTAAAGCAAGCAAATGATACCAGATAGAACAAGAGAAAAATATCCCTGGTGCAAGTATTAATGTGAGAAAAAGCAAATAAGCTCCTAAGGTATGTGTTCCTTTAGTCCAAGACTCCATTAACACTGAAGGATGATTATGTGCTGTATTACCTGTTCAATCTAGAGACAGACACAGAGCACTTAGTCATTCCTTGGATATACTTACTGGGCTCCTGTTTCTGCGGTTCCTCCTTCAGACTGGACAAACTGCTTGAGACAGCAAGGACATGAAGATAACGCTTTTTTTTTTTTTTGACTAGCAGCTGCCAGATACCACAGAATGTCAGATTTCATTCCCTTACTTAGGCTGTGTGGAAGCATCTGAGGACAACAAATTCTATCACATATTCACAACCTCATAAATATTGAAATCTCTGATTTTCTCTGTAAAGACAGCGACTGTGTATTTTCATACCCATAAATAGAGCTGTGAGTACACTCACCAGAAGCTTTATCTGATTGCTGTCTTTAGCACATATCTGAAAAAAGGAAAAAAAAAAAAGAAAGAGAAAAAGAACCGTAAGGATTCAGCATTAAAATATAGTCCTTAAAATGCCTTTTGATATTTATATGTAGAGAGAATTATGAAATTGCATTCTCAGGCACATAATATCTTGCTGCTGTTTTCCATGCACCTGACTTGCAGTTAAGTCAGCTCTGGAGAGATCATGTTTAAATTCAGTGGAAGGATGTGGAAGCAGATGTGCCAGAGGAAGCTGTCACAGCTTCTCCAGCTGCAGAGCAGCTGCTCTACTGAGGACTTGTGTACAGCAGGTAGGACTTAGATTTTTCTCAGTGGCTTGTGTGGAATACTGAAGACCACTGTTCTGGCCTGCAAAGTAGAGTTTTCTAATGCAGAAACTTGCCCAATGAGAGGTCTGCTAAGTCTGGGAAGAATCAGATTACTGAGCAAGGGGTTCATTCTCTCCCATTGAGCTTATGAAAAGAGCTTGTAGCATCCCCTGAATCACCACTTTCTGCCTATGTTATTTTTCTACTGTAAGCTGGAAGAAGCCAGAACTGTTTTGTCTCTGTGACAGAAAGATTTACTTTTTGCTTTCAGTCACATCAATTTACAGCGATTGTGAAATCTCTTATGCAGCCTTCTGGGAAGGAAAGCTGCTTTAAATCTTAAATCTGTAAATCTTTACAGATGTTTTTAGGCTGACCAAGCACAAAGCAAATCACCAGTGCATGATAAGTTATCCACTGGTCACCAAAACCAGGCAGCTGAGAGTTGAACTAGAAGTCCTTCCAGAACTTGGCAAAGTTTAACACATATGGGGATTGATTGAAAAGGTCTTGAGATGTTTTAGATGGCTGCACTGAAGAAGGTAACAAGTCACCATAGCAGGGAGGTTGGATTAGATGATCTCTAGGGTCCCTTCCAACCTAAGCCGTGCTATGATTCTATGATAATGTACATAAACTGCTTTGTAGAGGAAAAGACCATCTCAAATTCATGGTGGACAGGAAAGGACAAAATGGGCTAACTGCCTGCAGCAAGGTAGCTTAACATTACACAATAGCAAACACTTTCTCACTGTAGGAGGCATAAAGCAATGCAGTACATGTCTAGGGAGAGTGAAGACATCTTTATTTGTAAAAGCAGATTAGACAAAAATATATCAGGAATTACACCCTTGTAGGTATCCCACCTTGGGCAGTAAAGAGAGATTTCTAAGATTTAAAGCAGAAGTACCTTACTTAGACATTCAGTCCTAGTGCATGGCTGGTGAAATAGGGCATCTGATTCTGAAGTTGAATTTGGGAAAGACAATGATAAAAATTGAAAGAGTTTAGAGGAAAGCTGTAAAAACATGCATTATACATTCTATATAAATTAACAATACAAATTTTATTTGTCTATAGATGTCCACACAAAAATAGAAATGTGACACTAGAATCTTCAGGTCTGCAAAACAAAAATATAATCCAACAGCTGGAAACTGAACATAGCAAGAACTCTGCCGGAATCACCTCCCTGGCAGTATTTAAATCAAGTTTGGATATCCTTCTTTAAAGATAGAACAAAAGTACCCTGGTAGGAATCACAGAATCATTATGGTTGGAAAGGACCTCCAGGGTTATCAAGTCCAACCTTTGTCCTAGCATCTCTCTAACC
>JAVSBS010016045.1:29120-44148 GCA_033124195.1 Coracias cyanogaster
CATTTCCCCTCATCCTATCATCACTAATTTGAGAGAAGAGACCAACACCAGCCTCGCTACAACCTCCTTTTAGGTAGAATTAACTGATGTACAGACTATTAGCAGATTAGACCAGACCATAACTCCAAATTTATTCTGGAAGAGCTGTCATGTAAGTGTTGATGAAATCCCACCCTTCATGGGTTCAAGGAAGAAAAAAAGTGAGAGAGATGGAAATTTTTCACTACGATCTTAAGCATAACAATTGGAAGCTGGTTCTATTGCTTTGGGAAGGACAGAGTAGAAATGAAGTAAGAAAGCACAGTCATATATTTGTATGACTCTAGAAAAGTTTCATTGTAAGCATGCTTCAAGACAATTGCAGAAGATGCAGAAGAAAATTGTTCGGATTTTGTTTTTCTTATTAAATCTAGGGTCCATTCTAATACGCATTTAGTTCTAATTAAATTATTATTAAAAAAAATTCAGTGAAATGCAAGAAGCAATGGACATATAAGAAATATTTTTTTTTTCTTTGATAAATATAAGAGAGTTCAGGGGCAACTGAGTCTTAGGTTACTGAATCTTTATATTAATAGTCAGTTCAACAATCCCTTATCCATCAGACAGGACTTCTGTGTTCATCAGCTTGGGAAAGGAAAAAAAATAGTACATATGATAGTTACAATTGTCAAATCTGTTTAAATAAGATCATATATATCAAAATAATTAAATATCAATTTATGTGGTAGACCATTTCATTATATAATACGATCATCACTCAGTTTTTAATACTATCAGTTGATTGCACATGCCCTCTTTTATTATCTTCTTAAAGTCATCTAAAGTGTAAATACAAAGGACAAGGTGAAGTGAAAAGCATTATGAAAGTCTTCTAGACTTCAAACTCGCAATTTTTCTTTCTATGTCTGATCTTTTACACAAGGTGCTTTTATAGCTTCCCCTGTTTGTCTTCCACATTTTCATGTGGGGGGGACAGGGATAACTTGTATTCCTGCTGAAAGCTTTCTAACATGAAGCTGCAAATCTTCAGCCTATGGCTTGCTCTGTGGAATGTAACATCTTCAGTTAGTGTGTGTATTGAAAGACAAATTCTGCTAATAGAGGCTTTGTTCTGGGTGACCTAGATTAATATTTCACCATAATTTTAGTAGCTTTGCAATCTAATATAAGCTTAAAATCTAAACTTTCTCTCACTGATTGCAATGGGGAGCTCTGAGAACTAATTCATAAATATATTTATATTGGAAGCGTATTGTATGTGGTGTTGTAGAAAGGTACCCAATGTAAAATGAGTTATTACAAGTATTAAAGTGTTTGGGATATGCTAATGTACAAGCCACATATCAAGCCTGGAATGCTTAGCCTTATCGATGTCATCTGAAAAAATGTTCTACCAAGAAAGAATACAGATCTTGAACATATTTATTATCCTGTAAGCTATGCAGGATCAATTTTCAAGCTGTTACAAACAGTTCTAAATGTATTTATCATATCCTTGTTTTGCTAAGATTTGGGCACAAGCCGTGCAGACTGTATGAATGAGCACATGATGGCACAGGAATGTCAAAGTTTGGAACTAAGACTTACTATATATAGGGGTCAATGGAATAACACTGTATGAGCTAGGCTTAGTGTCCTGGCTGGCTGAGACCCTGTCATTCAGAGTTGTCAGAAGCAGACATACAGTATGTTTGAAAATCATCTGTGTTTGATTGCACAGGCCTACTGTTCTTAAACCATGCCTGGAAACTGAGTTTCCCCTATCACTTACTTGCAGTGTTTCAAGATAACTCCCCTTACCCAAGGTCTGGCTTATGTGATATGTTTGATACGGTGATGCTGGTCATATCCTGAGTTGACATGTATGTTTTGAGAGCATGGAAATTAATATCTGATAATATCTGACCATGCATTGGGTATTGATCTAGGCTACAGCTATGAAGTCCAGCAGACAGTTCCTCTGAAGCATGCTATTTTGCTTCAGAATTACTTTTTTCGAGCTAAATGGCAGTACTTGAGAGAGGGTTTTCCCCAGCCTGTAGTGTATTAAAGAGAGGACCAATAGGCTTAGTACAATATTTAAAACAATCATAAACTGTAGATTGTTCCATGGCTATTTTGATACTTCCTTATCATGTTGTTTTGAAGCAAATGGGCAGTAGGGTAACAGTCTGACATGCTGACTGACACATTTTTGTGATTGGTGTTGGCTCTTCCCAGCACTTCACTTTCCCCTCACACTACCAGGATGTACCTAAGAGTGATAAATCCTTCCATTCGAATAGCCCTTGCATCGCTTCTTTTATGATCAATTGAACTATAAAAGGACTTGCACATATTAGATGCTGAATCTCAATATTTTCTAGGGGCAAGTACACTCTTCTATCTGAGGCCAATATCTGTTGGAAAGATGGTTTTCAACTTTAGCATCTGTGGAATTATCAGCCCTTTTCCAGAAAGAATTCATCTGGGAAAATACGAATGTGAAACATTAAATTTTAAGGAGAATAAAATATTTTAAAATATTGCCAAAGAAAAATTCCTGCATCACTATAGTCCCTTCCCAGCCAAAGGTATAGCTCATTTCTTTTCTGATGCATGAGGTTTTACAATATCTCTCCTGATTTTCATCCAACAGTGTGGAAGTTCTGAATGATAAATCCAGCTTATTGGAGTACTGAAGGACTTTCAGTGTTAAATTACTTTGAAGATTCCTTGCCTGTATTTGAACCTCTCCTTGAGAACTAAATGAGCAGAAAGAGCTAAAAGCAAGTGTGCTGCAGAAACAGTAATGGCAATTTCTTTGTTTCATGTGAGCACAAATCAGAACAAATAAGCCTTTCTTTTATGTTCTGTGGAAATAGAAATGGTTTCTTCCTTTATGTTGCGCTGTTGTTCAGGCTTTCTCTACATATTTTTGCAAAGTTGCAAAAGTAGAGGAGAAAACTGTCAGTTTGCTGCAACAACAGTGAAAAGTCTTTACTCTTTAAATAACAAGGAATTGTTATGAAAACCTCAAGAAAATACAGGAACAGCTGTACTGATGATAGAACTAGTTGGTGCAGAGCTGACAGCAGTCTGTGAGCCTCCAACTTTATCCTTACACAACCACAACTTTCAAGCTAAAGATAATACAGAGAAAAAAAAAAAGACATGAGAGAAAAAAAAAAGAATGAAAAATTCCTGTGTATCACACAGCATTGCATGCACTCAGGATGCTTCCCTTTCTCCCTTCCTTTAACAAGCAAGTTTTGGGGGGCATTTTTTGCGTGAAGCTTTTGTAAAATTTACCAGAGTGCTTTGTACTGAATTTTTGCTTTGATCTGAGAAATTCTTGCACTGTAATACACATCAGAGGAAAATGAGCTGTATTAAAAATTGACATTAAACTTATAATTTTTAGCACAAAATGAATAAAATTCATAAGGCTGGCAATCCATATTTGCTACAATTAATCTACGTAAAAATCATGGTATGTGCGGGGAAGGATACCTCTAAAGACTTGATGGCACTTTCAAGGGATGGTGTCATTTGAAAAGCAGTTTGTAGGCTCAGCTTAATATGAAACACTTTCTAAACTTTTTGTGGGGGAGGAAAGGTGGGTCATTTTGGGGAAAAACTGTGTCTTTGAACTGAATTTTAGCACCTAGTTTCTACTTCAGTGCCACCATTTGAAACAAAGTCTGCTTGGAAAACAGAAAGAATAGAATAGACGGAAGAATAGAATAGAATAGAAGGAAGTCTTATGAAAAGACACATAGGTGACAGTAGAAGTAAAGCCAACAGTATTCTGCAGCACTCTTTGGTATGATGTAGTATGCAATGTTAATAGTTGTGACATTTTTCAATAACACTGCAAACCTAACTTCTCACTATGAATCCCCTGGCATGCCGCTTTTGTCCCCTCTCCTACCTACCACTCACTGATACAGCTTGTGAGTTAACTAGGTTTTCTTTGGTTAATTCTGATGTAAGAATTACTTACATAACTATGACAATTAGTTTCAACTGATTTAGGCTCTGGGAGCGTTTTGGTGCTTTCCATCTTCAGTTACTATGATATCAATTGTTTTACTGTTGACTTTAATAACAGATTTTTGTTTATGACTAGTATATATTTTGATATGAGATTAAAAATCAGTCAACTTTAAAAGGTCTTTACTCAATATCAAAACTGCATAGAGCAGAAACATGAAATGCCTTCTTAGACGTGACCAGAATGATTTTAAGGAGGAGGGTGTTTGTTTTGCTGTAGATGAAATCTATACTCTAAAAGAAGCTGAAATTAAAAATCTAAGGCAAAATGCAAATTCAAGGAGTACAAAGAGAATGAAAACAAAGTGAAACCTGCACAGGCATAAGAAAAATAAAAAATACATATCCTCTTACACCAAATTTCTCTCTGTCATAATTATATCTGCCAGCAACATACTCTGCAAATATGAAGTAGCACATCATTCTAGAGTTCATAAAAACATTCATATCCAAATATATGTAGGGCATTTTCAATTAAAAGATTATCTGCTGTCGCTGATGTTTTATATAGCCAAATATCTTGGAACATATCAAGTTCAACCTTCAACAGTATCACAATGGGCAGTCCTCTGTACCTAAATCTTAATGTCAGTATATCTCTTTTTGTAGGTCATGTTAACAACACTATGATAAGGATCATCTGTTTTTGAAAGGGATGAAAATTGTTTTTGTAATGTAAAATTTGTGGCATATGAAACATTTACAGAAATCCATAGAATTTAGAGTATTTTCCATTTCTTGCGCAATCAAATATTGCTATCTGAGCCTGATGTATGCTAATAGTTGGAAGAAAGTTGAAGAGTAAATGGTCATTTTTTCTAGCTTATGTTTGTATTTAGATTATTAGAATCTTTGGATGGATGTGAAGTGTTTTGGAAGAAAGTTAAGACTGAGATAATGTTCCCTAAGATATTTGGATGCCCACAGTAGATAATACGGCCCCATCCCCAGACAATTGTGGCGTTGGGAATAGGTCTCAAAACAAAGAGTGTGTGGGTAAAGCCAGCATTAAGTGAAAGTGTAAGGAACAGCATCTTACTTGTGAACCAGCTGTAACTGATGCCTTTCTCATTCCTCTTGACTATGAAGTCAGTAGAGTGTCTTCACCCACATGATGTGAATTAATCTGTCTGAAGTGGAATATCTGCTTATTACTCAGTTTTAGTAGCACTGTGTTGTAATCTGAAAAGAGGGATTTATTCTTGGAGTTGTGAGAAACTTTTTTATAGATTTTTTTTTTTAATTGTAGCCTTTCAGACCCTAGGGGTCTGAGATTTTGAGTTTACAGGGGGAGTATAAAATTGACAACTTAGACTTTAAAGTTACCAGGTTTCAGATGTTTATCATCTTTGTATGAGTCACATCAATCCATTAATGAACTCCAGTAAAAGTTGTTTAAATACTCCAAATAAGAGTTGTACTTCATAGGATTCATGTCATGACCTCTGTGCTATTAGTTTTTGCAGGAATTTTGTAGCTGGTTTTGTATCTGCATGTTGTCCAGGGGAAGATAAGAATCAACAAGACTGAATAGAATGATGTACAGAAAATGTGTTTAACAATACTATATAACTGCTATTATTTTGTTATTTCTTTTTGTTCTATATTGCTGGTCTTGCATCAGTGGCACAAAGTACTTTCTTGTTTGCAGGGTGGTCTATTACGGATTAAAAGGCTGAGGCAAAGTAAATGGCAAGCGAAGTAAAACATTACGTTAACGCTGAGCTTTCTCAATACTTGCTGTTGTATTTATGGTGAGATCCTGAGCTGCCACCACTCAGTAGCCTCCACAGCATGCCGAAGTTTTGATAAAAGCACAAGGTTTATTGTTACAGAAAAGTCAGAGGTCTAGCTAGATAGCAATAATAAAGGGGAGAAAGGCTACAAGAAACATTGTTGAAGCTAATTATTAATGTGTTTACAACCTGAAGTGTTGAAAACACCATGACAAACTTTTAATTACTGGTGTGGAACATGGACTTAATGGAGCAATGAGAGCAAATGATTACTAGAATAACCAGAATTTTCTATATTACACTGTTGTTTCTTGTGGCAATGTCGTCTAATCAGTGACATGTAAGGTAATTTAAAAAAAATGCCATTGTAATCTAAAGGAGAATTGTAAGAGTGCCTTCTTGTGTGTGGTCACGTAGCTGATGATTTTATCTATTCACTCCTGCTAGCCTTGAAAAGCCAAGGCAGCTATGAATGATTGAACAGTATTGTATTGCAAGTCAGCAGAATTGTTTCTTGAAACAAAGCCAGCCCAATGAATAAGTTAGTAGAGATACTTTGGCTCATATCTGCAGAATGCATTAATAAATACTATACTTTGGGGAATACAAACAAGGATGAAAATGTAAGGTACTCCTAATTGTAGGATATGACCTCTTTGGGGGCAAATGTGATACTTCTTAAAGGTGTTATATGGCTGAATTATTCCTCCTGAGGGTAATACCCTAAATGAGAGACGGAGACACAAAGACTCTGTCAGCATCCGTTTTAGATGCTTGGAGAGTGCTTCCTCTCTCCCGACTGAGGCATTTGATGACTGTAAAGTTTATGCATACACATGTTTGCACAGTTAGGGATTGCTGCTGCTAAGTGGCATTCAAAAGAACCAGCACACTGCCTGTTGCTGCTGGTGGGAAACTGATTTGAGGGATTTGCGTAACATCCCTTCATTATCTTGGGCAGGCTGCAAGTGCCTGTTTGCATGCCTTTGGCTAGAACAGCTCGGATCTGACTCCTGGAGTTATGTACTTTCTTCCAAATAATAGGAAAGGCTGAGACCATTCTTTTAAAGTATGGTAAATGTGGGAGTAAAAATGACGCCATATATACTTACCACAGGAAGGGAAAGTTAGTGATTTATCACTGTGCAGCAAATTTTCCCTATGGTGGAAGTTTTTATTCCACAGAGTGTTTACATATTTTATCCAATGGATATTTTATGCAATATTGGCAGCAGAATGTGAAATAGGTACCCTGTATCAGGCAAAGTGGGTATTTCCATATAGCTGGATATATGCATATACAGGCTCACGCGCATGCACACACATATGCACAGTGCTGGGAGGCTTGAAAAAAGTATTACTGCCTACTTAGGTGCTGCAAAGATTAGGTGGATTCCAAGGACTGTGATTCTAGACAGAGACCCATACACTTTCTGGAGGGTTCCTTGTGGGTCTCTTCTTGGTATTTATTGTTATAGGTTGAAACCAAAGATTTTCTATACGTCGGATGTCTAAAAGTGTTAGTAGTTCATTCGTTCAATGATGTGTATGTTGTTCACAGGAATATTTGAGAAGCATCCATATATTTAGTATTCTTTAATCTGACAGCAACGGATATAACTTTCTGATGGTACCGCCCAGTCTATCATTTTCAAACGGTATTTTGGCCCATGGTATCAAAATTAATTTTTTCTTCAATAAGTACTTTTAAAGAATGATTTCTATGCTGTTAAATCATTCTAAAATTCAAATGGCTATCATAAAAGCAATGCATTAAAACACTTGCAGGTTTTTTGCAAAACCACTACACTCACAGCATCAAAATAGATATAAGCCAGTATTTCTCCCTTTGAAAGGCCTCTTGGCATGAGTCTGGTGAATTTCTTGAACACTATGTAAATACTGCTTACAGCCAAGCATGGTTTACAGCTTTGAAAGCTAACTGAATTAGTTTCATTGGAATAAAGTGTTAGATACCACCTTAGTTTATAGCTAAAGTGTTGCTGTCTATGGTTTCCCACAGTTTATATTTTTATTTACAGGAAGGAGACTTCATGTTATGCAAGGTGTTAGTCTGGAGCTTGTAGTTAGTACTGGCAAAGATTGTCTTACTATCATACATGATGCCGGGAGCACTGAAGCCCAAATCTTTTCCATCACACAGAGGGCAGCTGAACTTGCAGTTTTGATTCCTTTTTGAATCCCTGCTTCTTCACTCTTAGGTTCACAACTCAAGTATCAGCTAATTATCAACAGCTGAATTTTTGATGAGTTTGTCTTTCTGTTCATAACTGAGCTGTCCTAGTTTGGAAGCTGCAGCCATACCTGCACTACTTCATTGGGTATCTCCTGCGGGAAGCATCACAAGGAGGGTTTGGTATTTCCTGTCTTCCCTGCAAGGTAACAGTTGTTTCCCTACTGTAACACAATTATGTTAAGTCCCTGGCTAGTATTTTTGCTATGTCAACACAGGAAAGCTTAGAAGGTCTCTGTGTTAACTCCCACTGGTGGTTTCAGGCCAAATTATGACGAGCTGTGCCAGCGAAGTTGGCCTTATCAAAAAACACCGAATCATTTTACAAATAAATGAATAAAATCTGCATGTTCTTTCCCTAGCCAGCAAAAAGTATTACAGGGTATAAGCATCTGTCAGACTTCCTTTCCTACCACACCAGCTCCTTATTCTCATACCACTGATGGTATCAGAGTGTCAGCAGAGGAACACGCAGCAGATAGCACTGCTGTGTCTGAAGAGCCTGCCGCAGCTTGTCTCACCTGCCCACTCACCACCAGAAGTGAACATCAGCCGGCATAATGCTGATTCTGGCTCTTCACTTCAGGCTTTGCATGCACAAGATCTGTTTTGGTGGCTGAGCTCAATCTTACCTGTTGCTGCCCTAGTTCTAAAAAACCCAATCCAAAGAACTCTACCATTTTAAGCACCTAATTTAAATAAGTATAAACTGAGCTGTGGCATACATCTCATTCACTGTATAAAAGGATCTTGTCCTCAACTTTCCACCCTGCAAGTCCTTTATTCCCTAACCTATCAGATCCTTGCTTTGCATCTTTTTTTCTACTTCTTTTCCTCATCAGAATAAAAATAAGCTGATCACTCCAGCCATGGTTAGCCTCTGCGCTCCCAAACCCTAGCACTGCTTTCAGTTTGCCACTGCTGAGGATGCAGGTGACAGGAGGAATACATATTTTCTCCTGGATGTAATTGATAAATTTGTTGCAAAACATACAGTAAGTCTGAAGTGTACTCATAGGGATAGGGTATCAGGATATCAGAAAGTTGCCCTTGGGCCTCTGTCCTGGACCAAAATCCCACTCACGACATGCACTGAGCAACTTCTGGTGTTGAAAGGTATAGTGCCTGATGAGAGACCACAATGTGCCAGTAATGCAGTATGCTGATATCTCCTGTTTTGGCAGTTAGGCAATTGAGTGCCATCCTCAAAGAGAATTGCATAAGCTCATTAAAATATTTAAAGTACTGAGCACTGGTGATATTCCTGTACTCTGCAGTGGTCTGAGGCATATGGCTAAGACACTTGTGTTTCAGGCAGGTCAGATGCCATCCAGTGTGAACCAAAAGCCGTACAGCAATGGTGGTCATAGTGTTAAGTCCAAACAAGCACAGTTGAGTTGTGCAGAAATTGTGTGTTTTGAAGCTGGATAACATCAGGTCTGTTTGGAGAGCAGCCTGAGCAAACGCACACAAAATCTGCCATGTAGACTGTGGTGGGTTAACCTTAGCTGGGCACCAGATGCCCACCAAGCTTCTCTATCATCCCTCTCTCCTCAGCAGGACAAGGGGAAAGAAAATAAGATAGGGGAAAAAAAATGTGGGTCAAGATAAAGGCAGTTTGATTAAAGCAAAGCAAAGGCTGTGTATGGAGGCAAAATAAAACAAAGATTTATTCTCTACTTCCCATCAGCAGGTGATGTCTGGCCCCTTCCAAGGAAGTGGGGCTCCAATACGTGTAGCAGTTGCTCCAGAGGACAAGCATGAAAAAAAAAAGAAAAAAGAATGGCCCCCACTTCCCCCACCTCCTTTCCCCTAGCTTTTATTGTTGAGCAGATGCCATATGGTATGGAATATCCCTTTGGTCAGTTTGGGTCACCTGTCCTGGTTGTGTACCCTCCCAAGATCTTGCCCACCCCATCCCACTGAGGGGAAAATGTTGGAAAGGCAGCCTTGGTGCGGTGCAAGCACTGCTCAGCAGTAGTCACAGCACAGGTGTCAGAAAGTCAACACCTTTCTAGCTCCCAATATAAAGCAGTGCACCATGAAGGCTCCTGTGAGGAAAACTAATTCCATCTCGGCCAGACCCAATACATAGACACATAAACCTTTTGAGTGATCCTTAGCTTAAAAAGCTAAGGATTGTATTTTTAGGCTTTCAGGTTAACTTCCAGTAGCAGATCTTGAAGTCTTATCCACTAGAATGAGGGTGCACAGGGTGCACTGCTATTGATTCTCAGTACATTATTTTTCCTTGTCTTTGCCCTTGAGTCTTTTGGATGAGCAATGAGGTCTTGACCACTCAGGAGAATGGGATATGATCTCATTTATACTGCTGTATCTTCTGGCTTGAGCCCAGAGAAGTTATTTGACCACAGGACTTGTAGGCAGTGTGGTTGATCTAGATTTATGTTAGAGTACAGTGTATGAAAATCTGATCTGTTTTATTTAAGAGTCCTAAAATTATGGGTATTAGCCTTAATGTCTTGGGAATATTTGAGTTCATGTGATTTTTTATTATAAAAATAATGTCTGGACTCTCAATTATGCAGAATAATCTTCCCTTTCTCCTCTGTACCTCTCCATTGAGTAATGGGTATGAAACATTTCTTAAGCTGCTTTGGGAGCACTGGTTTTTAATCCTGAGAAGCTATTCCTCTATAGTTTAAGAACAAAATGCAACACTGAGTTATATGAACATAAATCTAGATTAAGTCCACTAGATTCTGTTGCCTGTATTTGTAATGATATAACCAAAGGCAAAATTTCATCTTACATAAAAATATTTTTGAATGTTGATTTTAACCTTTCTCAAAACACTATTTTATATACAGTCGATGGTGCATAAATTAATTAATGAATCATGGTATAAAATGCTCTGATAGGGACGTCTCAAATTTTACCTAGCTTGCACCCTGTTTTTTTCCTCAAGATTGTAATGTGTAGGTGATTTATGCTCCAAAACATCTTGAGAAATTCTACATCCCACAGATGGGTGTATGTGTTGGAAAAGCACCTTACTGTATTTTCTCCCTTCCATCCTGCCTCCAGGACAAATTTAAAGCTGTTCTGGTCAGCTTTCCTTCAACCTTCACATTTTATCTGCATTGCTTTATTATGTTTAGTAACTATGAATGGTATGCAGTGTCATAAAGGCTGAACAGCATTGGCTCAGCCAGAACCCAGAATACATTTAACAACATATTGAGAAGGAAGTCATATCAATTCAAATGCTTAGTAGCTATGCATATTAAATGGCTGTTAGAAAAATCATCAAAATCAATACTTCATTTGTGTCTCAGGATGTGACTGCACTGGAGTTTCATTCATTCCTCATCTAATTATCCCTAATCTGCAGCTCCACATGCTCAGCGAGTGAAGCAATTGAGATAATAAAATTGTATTAAGGCAACGCTGGCAATAATGCAAGTGTTTTGGATAATAGAAGAATTTTGCTCATTTAGTTGTTTAGTACCAAAAATATTTTAAATAGGTTATGTAAAAAAAGTCATTTTTAGTCAGATATTCATATGCTGCATCTTTATAGATCATGATTAACATTGCTGCTCAGTTTTAACAAGACACCGTGTTTAGGTTTTGAATCTGCAGAAAGTGAGCAAATGGAAAACCAACTTGGCTTGAAATGATATTTATATATTCATTCATTAAGGTCCCAAAGTAAGTGGCAAATAGCAATTTGAGAGCAAAATTATTTTAAATTTTATATATATGGAATGATTTTTTTTCTCCCCCATAAAACACCCCGAGTATGATTTTAAAAACTTCTGCTGGTATTTTGTTGTCTAATTGCTGTGAGTCAATTGGCAGGAGAGGAGTGAAAAGCTTGGCATGGCAAGTGCATAGGCACGTGCTTAGCCTTCAGTGCCATGAGAACATCTCATGTACACCTTGATTTGTTCTTGGGTCCCTCATGTTGTGTACAGAGTAGGCCCATGAGTTTGTAGCTTTAGGCCAGTGGATTCTTCCACTTCTTTGTTTGTATGATGGGACACATTTACTAACCTAGGCCCAGCAGGAAACTCAGACATGAGCTGCTGGATCTCAGCAGCAGCTTCAGTGAGAAGAGCCCAGCACAGTGCTTTAGTAACAGAGTAGAGCTGCCAGTACTAACTTCTGTAGAATAAAAACAATTGCATACATAACTGGCATAATGTTTTTTAGGAAACTACCATCCCATTTTGCATATGTATTTTTCTACAGCCTTGGCCTTAAGAGGCAAAATCAATCTCTGAACTGTAATCCTGACTTCTGTTCCTAGTGGGATGGCCATGAGCACCATAGAGCCTATAACCCCTCAACCCGTAAGAATTAGCATGTGGTGTATTTGTGCAAGAGTTCTGAACTGGAAATAAGGAGATAGAAATCTATGTCTTGCTGTGGAGGAGGTTTGCTGTTGACTTTGATGAGATGAATATACCTGAGATTTGAGAGTTTCAGACAATTTCCCATGCTTAAATAGCATTGCAGTGATTGCTATCAATTGTGTATAAAAAATTATGTTGGATTAACGTGTTACTTAAAATACCAGTAAAACAATGTTCCTTGTGAGGTTTTACATTATAGTTGACCATCCTGGAGGTAATTTTCAGTATTTGCAGTTCTTCTGACTTTGTTTACTAAATATATAAATCATTTGCTATTGTTATTCATCCGGAATAGTGTAGGATATTTTCAAGTTGTTTCATTTGCAGTAATAATAACTTATTGCACTTATTAGTGTGGCTGGCAAAGAGTGGAATTACTACTCTCACTAGCAGAGTTGTGGCTGTCAGAAAGCACGATAATCTAACCCCCAACTATTATAATAATACATACTTCTATTGAACAGTCAGTATTTTGAGAAAAACAATCATTTTTTCTGAATGCTGTTTGTGTTAAAGTATACTAGAAATCTGACTGTAAGCTTGGGTTTTTCACTTCTGAATAATAATAATTTGTGATATTACTTTAAACAATATTATTTCCATGTTATTGCTAATAATCTTTAAATAATTATTCATAGGACA
Organism: Coracias cyanogaster; assembly: GCA_033124195.1. Lineage (NCBI taxonomy): Eukaryota > Metazoa > Chordata > Aves > Coraciiformes > Coraciidae > Coracias > Coracias cyanogaster. Next base: position 42,173 of record JAVSBS010016045.1, read on the forward strand.
AAAATTCAACAGGAAACCAAACAAACTTTAGATTATTGTCTTCCAAGACATTAATTACAACAGCAAACTACTAGTATTGGTCTTGAATTTTAACTGCCTTTCAGTAACAGGCAAAACATGTCAAAGGTGCTGAGTTCCTGTGGGATTTCTGGAGAGCCTAGATTGTTGGTGCCTGAAGTAAAAAATCTGAAATGTCTAGTCTCTGCTAAAGGTCAGCCAAAATAATTATTATAGAGAAAACATTGCTATGGAAGCAAAGGAAAAACATTATTTTTTTTTTTAGAAAAGGCATTATCAGCATTGTTCTAGGGCTTCCTGCCTTCCCAAGAATTCAGTTATGATTGAATTTTCATTATATCACAGTTTTATAGAAAAATTGTTAATTGTGAAACATTATGTCCTTAGACTAAATTGTTGAAACTTCATATTTTCATTGAAATGTCCATTTCTGGAGGTTTCAAACTCACAATTTCACACAGGAGTAAGTTTTTATGCATTCAAAGTGAGACCCAAAAGCCACCATCTTATTTGGTTTTCAAATGTATTTGCATTTTAAGTACATCTGATAAGATCCAATTACTATAAGCTTTAAGGCAAATGTCTCTCTCTTATAATATATAATTATACTATTTCCTAGTATTTTGTCTTGTTACTTTGAAATATGCTGTGAGGACTGATTTAAGCAGTGATTTCAGTAGCTTATAACAAGGGTGTAAATGTTCACATTAGATATGTTTTGTGTGGCAAGATGCTGAATTTCTTTTATTTCCAGTTAGTAAGATGTGCTGGTTCAAAGGTGTGGAAGAAGGGATCTCAATGTCTGTGTAAGTACAAGGGGATAATTCCCTTTAGGGAGCTGACAGTATCCACCAGTGATTGTGTTATTTATGCTCATAGCAAGGAATAGTGTAAGCCTCATCTTAAGGTGTTGGGACTATGGCAGGTGATCAGTTCATCTATGTCTTCCCTAATCAAAGGAAACTGACAAAAATAATACAGGAAAAATACTACTTAACCTGACAGGAATCTTTAAATGGCTGCAAAATTCCTTAACCATTCTTGAAATAAAGTTGAACTGTATTTATTTTGTCTGTAAAATAATACTACCCCAATATCTATAGCAGATTATAGAATCATAGAATGTATTGGGTTGGAAGGGACCTCTAAAGGTCTTCTAGTCCAACCCCCCTACAATAAGCAGGGAAATCTCTTACTAGGTTAGGCTGCTCAGAACCCCATCAAGCCTGACCTTGAATGTCTCCAGGGATGGGGCCTCCACTACCTCCCTGGGTAACTTGTTCCAGTGATCAACCACCCTTATATTAAAGAACCTCTTCCTAATGTCCAACCTAAATCTACCCTTTTCTAGCCTAAAACCATTATCCCCTTATCCTATCACTACAAACTCTTGTGAACAGATCCTCCCCTACCTTCCTATAGGCCCCTCTCAGGTATTGGAAGGTCACTGTAAGGTTCCCCGGGAGTCTTCTCTTCCCCAGGCTGAACAGCCCCAACTCTCTCAGCCTGTCTTCACAGGAGAGATGCTCCAGCCCTCTGATCATTTTCGTGGCCCTACTCTGAACACATGCCAACAGGTCCACATCCTTCTTGTGCTGGGGGCTCCAGAGCTGGACACTGTGCTCCAGATGAGGTCTCACCAGGGCAGAGTAAAAGGGCAGAATCACCTCTCTCGGTCTGCTGGCCACACTTCTTTTGATGCAGCCCAGGATGCAACTGGCCTTCTGTGCTGCGATTGCGCATTGGTGGCTCATGTCCAGCTTTTCATCTACTAGTACCGCAAGTCTTTTTCCACAGGGCTGATCTCTAGCATGTCCTCTCGCAGCCTATATTGACACTGCTGGTTGCCTCGGCCCAGGTGCAGGACCCTGCACTTGGCCTTGTGTGTTATTATGTATAAACCTGGATCACCAGCCCATCTGTTGAATGATTGTTTTTCTTCTTACTGTGTATTTATG
>JAVSBS010016046.1:0-26004 GCA_033124195.1 Coracias cyanogaster
TAGCGCTGCAAGGGGTTATACAGAAATGAATCTGACTGGACAGGGTGCTTGTTAGAATGAATATGTCCACTTATTTATAAAAGCCTCCATGAAGCACTCCAGGAAAATAGGCATGTGCATGTGAGGGAGAGGGAGGGAAGGAAGAAGAAAGAGGAAAACTTTTATAAAGCCAAGACTAACACAGTGATATAACGTCTTTTTCCCTCAATGGGAGATGGCGTTCCATGAGCCTTCCTGCAAAAGAAAAACTAGCAAACCAACTTGCATTTACCTAAGTTATTAAGTTGTTAGCAGACAAAATGTGGAGTAATTTCTGCACAAAAATACTAGTTGGGAGCCAAGCTTGAGGCTCCAGTAGGACTTAAAGGGTCAACTTTGATTTGTCAGATTTAGTTGTGTTTGTACTTTTCTTGTCTCTCGTTGGGTCAGACAAAGGGGTCTCTCTTTTCAGTTCTTGTATGCTTTAAATCTGGCTTTTCAAGGGGAGCGTTCACCTCCTGAGCTTACTGAAATCCAGAGAGAGTGAATTACCTGCAAGGTAACAGCTTCCAAGATCTCAGAGCTGGACAAAGCCGATATGGCTTGAGGTCACAGCCTAAACATGATCTACAACTGAACAATTCTACTTTGGTGTTTCTCTGAAACATAACATTGCAGTTAATGGAGCTATCCATGCAAGAAATCCTAGGCAATGTAAATAAATTAACAGGAATTAAATTAGCTAATTAATTTGATTGCTGTAAATTGGTAAAATTTTACCAAATGCATAAATCACATCTACATATGTTCTATAAGAAGGTGATTAGTGTGCCTTGATGTCAGAGGCATAGTTACAGAGCTCAAGACCTTATACTTAAATCTAGAGAAATATACTCTTTCAGTGACACAAGTGAAATAATGTCCTTGGAATGCTTGTAGCTAAAGTGATGATAGTGTAGATTGGCATTTGCAGTGACCAAATGTTGTGGACTTAGGAAGGATATAAAGAGGAAAGTCACATACACATCTGTACATACTAAAGTTTTAATGAACTTTGGCAGCACATCTTCTGGGCAATTACCATCAACTAGAACCCTGCCATGGTTTGCCAGATCTCTGGAGAGTCACCAGTGCTTTGAGGGTTCATGTCAAAGGCTACTTTGTGGGATCAGGGCCCTGTGTTGAAGTGCTGCGAATGAGGTGAAGGCCAGCTGGAGATTTTAACAGTGTTAAAGCTATTGGCTTAGCAAGCTCTGACGGTGCAGGGTCATCTTTTAGTGCTGTGCTTGGCCAGCACCTATTACAGTGGGGTTGTGATGTGTGTGTTGGTTCTAGAGGGGATAAGGCTTGTATCTCTTCAGTAAATGACACAGTTGATGTAAGAATGCGGCTGCTAGTTAAACTTGCAGGTGGCACCAGGCATAGAGAGCCTGCAGGCACATTGCTCAGCAGGAAAAGAATTCAAAAAGCTATTTCCAGTTTGGAAATCTGATCTGAAAAACAGTCAAATGAAATTCTCTAGGAATAAGGTACAAATGTCTGTATCACATTAGAAGTAAACTTTTTTCAAAAAATGTTAGATGGGGAACAAAGAAACAGAAACTTTGCAGAGCCAGGAATCAAAAATATGATGGCTTTACAACAAAAGAAGAAGTGCTAGCATATATACATACATTAAAAAAACGTGTATAAATTAGAGACAACATGGTTTTTTGCAGTACTTAGTACTTGAACTAATTATCCGGTTTGGGATACTGTAATTCAAGGTGTGGATTGCTTGGCTGGGAAGCAGAGAAGGCTGACAGCAGCCATCAGAAATTCAGAAAATATGGCTAGTGAACACAGACTGAAGGATTTAAGGTTATTCGGACTACCAGAAGATACCTGGGGGAGATATGATAAGTCTACAAGCAGGAAAAAGCTTGCTTCAAAGAAAAGAGAATAATCTATTTTCCTTGCCCATAAATAGAGATGAAGAGAGGCAATGGGCTTAAATGAAGCATGAGATTTAAGTCATGATTAGGATAACTTTTTGCATTGTAAGCCTAGTGGAAGACAGAGTAAAGCTAGAGGCTCCTGTCTGTGAGGCATGAACAGGTAGAGATTTTCCTGTTCTAGGAGGCAGAGGTAAACAAGGTTATTTCAGAGGTCTTCATGCTCCACTTTCCATGATTATAAATAAATCCTCATAAATCCATAACACATAATATGTATAATGACTCACAATTCTCATTAATTGAAGTTGCAAACTTGTACCAGAACTGGGCTTTTGATTCAAATTCTTTATGGACTGTGCTGCTTCTTTGAAAGAGTCACTCAAAGGAGGCCAAAAAACCCACACAGATTGAGTAAAGTGGAGCATGGGGAAAAGTAGGGAAGAATTCCCTAAGAAACAGTGTATGCCAAACAGAAAGAGTCCAGCTAGGCTGGCTTTACATGAGAAGAACTGTAAGGACACTTTCCCTTCCAGAAGGAAGGTTGTCTTCTAACTGAACCTGAGTATTAATTATGTTGAATTCATCTACCTCGTCAATGTTAGGGTTAGATCCTTTGCTTTGGGAAAGAGGCTCTGCACAGGCTGTGAGGGTATAGACGGGAGCCATTGTCCCACATTTGGTTGCCCATTTTTTCAGGTGAGAAGAAAGGATGTCTGAAGTGTAAAGAAACAGGACTATCAGGGTTACTCTGCCCTCTGCAACCTGCTCTGTACTAGGACACACTTGGCCTCCTCAGCTTAAGTAATAGAGGTGAATGTCCAGGAGGAATATCTCTGTTTCTCTTCCCACTGCAACCTTTTTTCCTGAGCATAGACTATGGTTTGCCCCTAAGTTTTAGCTTTGTTCACATGAAGCAGTTGGCCTAGCCTGGGACTTGGCTTGGTTGCACAGCAGTGTCCAGATGCAGTACCCAGCTAAGGGGGGATGGAGGTGAGACCCCACTGTGAGGACTCCCAAGGAGCAGATGTCATCTTGTGCTACTAAGTGAACTCTTCTTGTAATCTGGAAAATTGCTTTAACAAGCTGTCCTCAAGGGTGTCTCAACACTGAGGACTCTTCTGGCTCAAGTGTTTGTGCTTAGTTGAGAGTGGATTTCACAGTTGTTTCCTCCCTCTGTTCAGCGCTTCCTCTTTGTGCTACAGAGGAGATGTGTTTTGTCTGAGCACGGGATTTGGTCTGCCACCTTTTGGAGAGCCATCTTCCAAGCAGATGGAAATGAGATTCAGTAAGCAACCCCTGCAGCCAAAGACAGAGATGCTTTTTTAGCTGGCAAGTGGGGAGCTTCTTTTGCCTGCAAGCCTGTGTCCATCTCCTCACCAACTCCCACTAATTATGTCAGCTTGTCTTTCACCCAACTTCCAGCCGCTCCTTTTCAATGCCAACATCTGTGACTACCAATTAACACAACAGCAAGTCGGCACAGCACTACCAAGCTGCCCCCTGTAGCCATAATGGCATTCAAATACTGTTTTGACCTGAATGAATTCTCTTTGTTGGACAGTTACAGCCTTATGGAGGCTATAATTACAATGGTAGCCTTAGTTCTGCTGGTATAATTTAGCATTGATGTGATGAGAACAAACAGGATTACAAGGCAGTCCATATGCCCAAATATGCAGCACTTAGATCATTTAAAAATCTTTAAGAAATCATTACAGCTGAAGCTGAAATGTACAGTGTGTGATTACATGCTCACTGCTAACCGCAAAGCTTGTCACTTGCTATGGGAAGCAGGCAGCACAAGAGCAGAATTTATTTTTGGGCAGCATGTGACAGAAATAGTAATCTTCAGGGGGCTCACCGTTAAAAACATCACCAGAGACCCAGCTGTAATCTGAAGGACTTGGTGGAGCAATGTTTTGTGAAGACATTGTAGTTTAGCACATAAAATATTTAGATAAGGCACTACAGATATGTGCTCAGCTTCCCAGGTGCCAACAATGCATTATTAACAGCTTAAAAGTTCAGTGGCGGGAGGGCAGAAGACCAGAATCAAGAGGAATGGAATGCTTATGTTGGGTAAAGAGATCTTGTAGGAAGCACTCCAAAGCCTGGCCCTGGAGGGGAGTGAAGGCAAAGAAAGCTGCTGACTCAATAGCGAAGGATGCCCAGCCATTACTATAGCAGTGAAGAGTGCCTGGGAGGCATATTCCAGTCGCTGAGGGCAGAAATGTCAGAGAAAAGGACGCCTGAGGGAAACTGAGAGGTTCAAGGAACTGATAAATGAAATAAGAAGTGGGAATGAATTTACAGCTTTTTACCTTTTCTTGCAACCACGTAATTATTGCCCTGAGAAGGCCAACATGAAAACTGAGGGTAGGCTTAGTCTGCTGCCAAATACTTGTCTCCCAAACAAGGGCTGTAGTCAGCTTGCTCCTGGCAAACTCTCCCTCAGGAACAGATACTACTTCTTCCCCAGTCTACCAAAGCCCCCAGGTGCCTGCTTTCAGCCAGAGTAACCCACTGAGTAGAAGCATAAAATACTTAGTTAATGACCTCTGATCTATTAATGATCTCAATCTACTGACGGGCACTAGAGCCCTGCATGAGAAGAGTTGCTACTGCTGAATCAGTTCTGTGCTCCACAGTAAAACCTGCGCATTGGCAGGGCTGAGTCAGGATCCTTGCACTTTTTCAGCATGCCAGCATGTGGATGGGGGACTGCAACCTTGGAGGCTGTTGACTAGCAGCCTCCCTGCACACTGGATGTACTTAAAAAATGAAATCTCTATTCTAATTTCCTAAGTCTGTCTGAATGAATGGCTTTCTCAGGAAAGACTTCATGAGGCTTTTATGGAGCTTGCATTGTTTGAAAGCTAGTGACCTGGAGACATGCAATATATTTTTGATTAAGTTAAGCTGACCTCTACGATTAGAAAGGGAAGGAGAGGAAAAAAAAAGAAACCAAAACGCTTTTGTGCTTTTAAAAGGAAATGAAAATGTTTAAAGTTTCTTGAATATGTAAACTTAAGAGAAGTGCAAATAAGTAACTATTTTTTTAAAGACTCTGTGGAGAACCTGTCTTCCACTACTGCTTTAAGGACAGGGACCTTAATATAAAGTACAGGGAGTTGGGCAGATTTTAACTTTGTAGCTTTGAGTACCAGATCTTTCAGAGCCAATGTTTTGCACGTATGACATCCTGCCCTTTTGTTATTATTGCCAAATGCTTCCATGACTAGATCTGGAGAAGCACAGATAAGAAGAAGGGTGTCTATCTTCATATTGCTTTATTGCTGGGAAGTGAAATACAACTCAGTGCAGAGATGTCTGGCAGAAAGGAGGAATATGCTGGAGAACTGGGCTGAGGGAGAGAAAGATATGGAGTGCTCTTTGATTATCCCCAAATTCTAGTTTTCAGCTATAAGCATATGAATATATTAGTTTATCTTAAGCTTACCAGGAATAAAACATTCTCAAATCTTTAGATGAACCAAAAAGAAGAGATTAGAGCCTTTCAGCTCTGTATTCTAACTTTTCAAATATTTATAAAAACATCTGGAAATTTAAAACAAGAACAAGTCAGGTCAATGTCATCACATTTTCTGAGTGTATGCTCAATTATCTCACCCAGGTCACTAATGAAATAAAAGATGAGCCTGGACAGATCAGTGCTGGGTCCTGCTTGAAGTATCTGTCCAGGTGGAGAGAGATCCACTAACAATATGTATTCTCTGTGAGTGATTTTTAACCAGCCCAATACTCATCTTACAGTGATTTCTTCAAAGCTCTGTTTGTGTAGTTCTATCTGGACAGCATGAGAGGCCCTCACAGTACATGCTTGGAGATATATATGTATATACTTACACATACCTGGATCCTGTCAAAAAGGAATTTTTTTCCTACACTATTCTGAGTGGATGTTGACAGGATAAGATGCCATTTGTACAGCATTTGTAGGGCAAAGGATGTTTCAGTGACAGAGATGAGAAATCCTGAGGGTCAACATGAAACTGACTGAACAGCAAACTTTTAGAGAAGCTGTGCTGAAAGCTTATCTAGAAAGCCTGTGTGTAGGCTGGGTTGGAGTATGGAGGGAAAGATCCCAGTTATAGATGTCACTGGGACCATGGGCAGGATGGAGATAATATTCAGAGCAATTGAACAGGACGAAGTGAGGCAGTCTTGACGTGCAGGAAAATGCAAAGTCCTGTTCCAAAAACATTGAAATATGTTCTTGAGATACAAGTTCACAACACATTCTGATACTTTCAGAGTAAAGTAGTTTCAGGTATGTCATGAACTTAGGCAGAATAGATAGGAAACAATTTCAAAAAAAAAAAAAAGGAAAAAATAAGGAAGGACCATTGTTTTTAAAATGCTGTTTTGTTTTAAACAAACTTTCCTCTTATTTTTTCCATTTTTGTACAGATGAAACTATTTTGTCAAAGTGTTCCATACAAGCTCACAGTTTGGAGCCATCTGAAACACCTTTTTTTTTTTTTTAAATTGACTTTTTTTTTGAAATTGCTTTAACTTGATTTGACTTCAGCCTTCAACTGCAAGTGGGGACTTCCATGAGCTTAATGATGCAGGGGAAGAGGAGGAGTTGGAAAACAGTGGGGGGTTTCAGATGGAAGATAACACAGTGGGAGGGATAACAAAAATATTTTAAAGTATTTATGATGAGAAAGTGCAAGAAGGGGAGCATGAGGCCACATGGGATAAGTATATGTGAGGGGCCTGATAAGTAGAGCAGATAATGCCTTTCTCTATGTGGAAAAAGATACAGGAAGGCAGAGCAAAGGAGCAGCTAAAGCAGTGGAAGACATCTGTAGATGCAGTGAGGATCCTTTCCTCCTATGTCTCTTCATATTTTATCCTTTCTTGTGCCCCCCACACACCAGGAATCAGCGAGGTTCCCTTTCTTTCCCTCTTTGTGAACAGTTCATTTTGCTTGTAGCAGCAAAACCAGCTCCAAGTGTAATTATTTCCTGGTTTCTCTGTGCATGTACCTGTGCCTTCCAGCAGGCCCCTGTGCTTGGCTCAGACTCCCCTATTCTCCTCCTCCCCCATGTGATGTGGCTCCCTGTAAGAAAATTCCCCGAGAGGTTTTTAAACTTCCCTGCAGGGCAGGTTTCTTCTCTCAGGCCTCATGTTTCATGACAACACATTCACCTTTGCTTTCAGAGCAGTTTACGCTGGCTCTGCTCTTTTATCTTCCTTTTGGATATTCTTTTATTCAAACAACTCCTGCAATATGTATCATTTCAATTACCCTGGAGGTTTACACAGTGCTTACAATGAACTGAGCTGTGCTTCCAACTTCTGCCCATTATATTCTGACAAAGAAGCTCAGAGGCAAGGCTGTGTGACTGGTGAACGGTGTGTGAGGCAAGGTTCAAAGGGAAGGAGCTTATATAACAGTTACTAATACCTCTTTTCCCCTTTCCACCATCTAGCTCTGTCATTAATATTGAAATTCAAGCTGCAATCAGGGGCTGAGAGACTTCATTTTAGAAGAGGTTTTTGTTAAAGGTAATAGGGGAAAAGTAAATTAGCTGTTTGTTTGTTTGTTTATGCTCCTGGACAGTGAGAATATAGGCAATTGCTATTCTAAGCATTCTCTAAATCATTGAAGATTTCTTTTTATAGAAGATTTAACTGAAGATTATCCAACATGCAAAGGACTGCTTCATGGGAACTTCTATATCTACAGGGCTTTTGGTTTCTTTCAATGCTTGCCAGCTCCTCAGCCCTTGCCCCTTCCCCATCAAAGCCCTCATCATAAGAACCCCAAAAGTCTGGGAAACTGCCCATTGTAACCGAAGGTTCCAGCTGTTATTTAAAATCAGAGGAATAACATTTGTTTGCTATGGGGAAAATGGTAGTTTCCACAATGACTAACAGTCCCTTAAAAACAATAATTCACTGCACACAGATATAATATCTCCTGCTTTTAGAAATGAGGATTTCCCATATGGGTGCCTTCAAAGGTAATTTAGTGGTGCCCTACTCCTTACGTTCATCAGTATGCGCAATCTGGTAACATCTTGCAAGCACACCTGGCCAGGAGAGAGGATTGTATTATAAATGCCTAACAAAAGGATCTTCCTTTCCTTTCTTTCCTCCTCCTGCACTTACTAAGCTAATTACTTCATTTTTAGAAAGGGAAAAGCTCTTCTCTCTTCATCCTTTACAAACCTCCCATCTCTCTGGCTTGATCTTTGAATGCTGTGTGCTTTGCCGGTGAAACTACATGGTAAAAAGCTCACATTCACTTTCGAGTTGGAATTTCAAGGCTTGATTTTTTTCTAACCCAGCTTTCAGTTCTTAGTTGAGGGTCAAGCCCCTGTAGACAAAAGCTTTCAAACTTCAGAAGACATAATTCAGCAAGATTGGCTGAGGTGCTGATAGAAAGAAGGTCTAAGCATGTCTCCCTATGGTTAAGGATGACGGTGCAGATAAGAACATGTTAATGGATTGTGGTGGTTTAGCCCCAGCTGGAGCTGAGCACCACGTGGCTGCTCACTCACCCTCCCAATCTGCCCACTGGGATGGGAAGGAGAATAGGAAGAAAAAGGCAAACCCCACAGATTGGGATATGGAAAATTTAACAGAATAACATAAGAGGAGAAGAAACAACAGTAATAATAATAATAGTAATGAAGTAAGTGATTTAAAATGAACTGACCACCTGGCCCTGTACCAGTGGGCAGGCTGTCCGGCCCATCCTTCTGCCCTTATACAGTGGGCATGATGTCAGTATGGTATTGAATACCCCATTGGCTGGTTCAGTTGTCCATCCTGGCTGTGGCCCCTCTGGTGAAAATTAGCCCTATCCTAGCCAAACCCAGGACATGGATGCAGCCTTTCACCTTCTGACACCTCACTTGGTCAAGACTACCTTTGCATCACCTTGGATGATCATTCCCCCCCAGATATCACATACTTTGGTAGAAGGTCCTGCTTCTCTGATTGCAGGTGAGCTATTGAAAGGGAAGCAGGAAAGGTACAGTCTGACATGGCTATTTTTGCCTTGAAAGAGAAACAGTTACTCTGATTTTTTTTTTGGATGTGTGAAGTCTTTTTTTCCCATGTGCTACTGCCTAACTTACTGATAACTTCATCTGGAGTAGGACAGACCACCACGTCCTTACAAAAACCTGCCTCTTCAAAATGATATTTTAGGAAATAAGAGCAGGAGCAGCACCAGTCAGTTCAGCATTAGCGGGTGCGCCAATGTTGTTCTGGAAAAGCATTACTGGTTTCTTTGCTAATGCTTGCTTGCATGCCATCCCTTGCACAGCTTGAAAGTACAGGGAAGAATCAATACTATTTATTTAATTAGAAAGCTACTGAGGTAGCTAACAATTTCAGCAAGCAGTTTTTCCTTAACTTCAGAATTAATTTTTGTTATTGGTGAGATTTTTGTGAGGACTCAAAGCTCTGATGAATTTAGGATTTCTCTGCAGTCCTAAACAAAGAAGAGGGTTTCATGGCTGATACATTCCCCTAAGACAGGACAGCCCCAAGTCTTTACCTTTGGTGGCTTTATTTTCCAATCCAGATCTACATTTGGCAGTCCCTCCTGCCTAGGAGGAAAGTGCCCACAGCATTTTAGGCTGTCACAAGCCATCATAGTTCTACAGTAGAGATGTATCTCCATCTTCCATACTGACAGACATGTAGATTGTATTGCACAGGCACAACTAGTATTTGCCATTGCTTTTCCCACTAATTATTTCTCAACATTCTACCTATCATCAGCTCAACCTTGCAATCAATCCTTCATTGTTTTTTTACTTTCTTCTTGGACTGGAGTGTTTGAATATGCAAAATGTGCAAAACCAGGGAGCTGAAATGACAGTCCTTTAGTTTTAAAAGCCCTAATTACCAGTTGCATCTTTTGATGCATGCTCTCTTAATGAGTAAACACCTACTTGGCAATGCTAGGAAAATGTATTTCCTTAGCTCCATTTTGCAGCCAAACATACATCCATTATTGCTCCTGCTTGGCATGCTGCCCATAATGTTGATCTGCTTTTACTGAATTAACCAGACCCTCATAGACAGCATTTTCCCCCTTTGCTATATACATGTTTCATCAACATAACTAGATATCTGTCTAAGTATGGTACCCTTTGCTGCTGCCTTTCTGCCCTTTCTTCCTCAAACCACATAAAACCCATCTGTCAGAAACTCTAAAATTACTTGTTCTGTGAAGTGAAATCTTCAAAGCCCTTCAAATATCTAGCGTATGAAAACTCTTTTCTTTATCCCATTTAGGATTACAGCCAAAAGAAAAAAAAAAGGCAAGATAGTTCCTTCCTTGCAAAGAAAATAGTTATTAACCTTCAGGATAAAAGCAGATACAATTCCAGCAATGGACTTTTTTTCCAAAGGAATTGTGGGGAAGGTAATTGCTGAGAACGGCAACGAACAAGTTGTAGAAAAGCAACAGCTCCCACAAAGATTTGTCACGCTTAAGGAAGAGAGTAAAATAAGCATTCCAACACTGGCCTACTTAAAGAGCTACCAGAAATCCTAGTTTGCACCAGTTATTTGCAAATGGTCCCTCTCCCAACAGTGTGTTAAGTAAAACCTTTGCAGCTCAGCAGCTGCATGTGAATTTGGTGACTTTCACCAATATCTAAAAGACATGATGTGAGAAGTGTTTGAAGCAGAGCCTTTTGGATTATGTTTATACTTTGAAAATCTTTGGAGAGAAGGTTCATGCTGTTTTGGAAAGGCAAACTCTTGTGCTTCTAGCTTCCTACATCTACTCCACATAAAGTGCATAGTAGCAATTTGCAGGACATTATGAAAAGGCAGAACAGCAGGATGATTTGCCCAAAATCAGACACCTCTGTGAGAGCAAAGAGAGAATATAAAGAAGCACAGCCTGAACCACATATGCTGATAAGAAAACTACAGAAAACAGACATGCAGTGACATGAAGCTTTGTGAGGTTTAGACAACACAGTTTATAACAAAGGTGTAAGACAACATAAGTTTTAAAGCACCTTATCAGCATCTAACTTCCTTTTTCTTGCTGTTATTCACATTTTGATAAAACTCTGTGCCATCCAGGTTCTCTGCACGCTTTTCTGCTCTCAAGAGTGGACTTGGTGTCAGCTTTGCAACCTGAAGTCCTACCCTCAGGACTTTCCTCCACCGATTTCTCTTTGCCTATTTGCTAACTTCAGCACTTGGAGGTTTAGGCCTGTGAGCCATTCACTTGGGCCCTCACTCTGCTGCTGTTGCTGAAGCCAGTGACAAAGCTCCTTTTGGCTTGAGGACTGGTACGATCCCTTTCAGGAATTAGTAAGAACAATTCATCCCCATTTCAAGAAGAAACAAAATTAATTGGTCAGTGCCTTGTTCAGAGAGAATAATGCGGGTATTGAACACTGCTGACAGTTCTTATCCTTCTGCCATCTCAGCTGCACACACACAAACACCTCAGCAGCAGATAGACTCCTTCCCCGGCAGAGGAGAAAGGGTTAAATCTTAGACAAAGCTGAAAGGAAAAAAAATATTTCAAACATCTCTAATTGCTGCCCCTATCGTGTTATTAATGCCAAAATAATGCCGCTCTGCACTGCAGCAGACCTTGCATTTTTCAGGGATTCATTTATTAATATTAGTCTGGAGGTGCTCATTTTACTGATTCAGTACTGGGCCACACAGATGCAACTACATATTTATAAGTTTCATTGTCCTGTTTGTGTATTTAATCACTTATTTGGGCACATCCTAAGCTTCTTAGACTCCCAAATGCTACCTATGTACTGGGACAGGCAGAAGAGCTTCCTATAGGTTCCTGAAGCAACCATTAGGCTCTCAGTGCTGCTGATCTCATTTGATCTATATGGTTGCTAGATGGCCTCAACTAAGCTTCTTGACAGCTCATGTGGAATGAGCACTGTCAGCAGGTGCTGTATTCCCTAAATACAGTTTCCATCGAACAAAGGAATGGCAAATTATTTTCTCTTTCCCAATCATGAGGATATCACAAAAAAGAACCTACTGCTGCTCTTCTTCCTTATTTTCCAAGATGAGGAAGAGAACAGGAAAAGGATGGGGGGAATTGAAATCAGAGAGGTTTGAGTTTTTCTTTGCTTTCATCTGTCCTCAGATATCATCCACTCCCTTGGTGAAGAGCATGAACTGCCAGCTGGTTTGTGTGGCACATTTGCACATTAAGATCTGCCAGTGGTTCCTGCAAAAAACAGATTCTCAAGAGCAGCTACTGGCTGTTAAGTGGGTTTCCAAGGCAAGCACCCCAGTCTGGAGGGCCCTAGGGAACAGTCTGAATGTGCATCTGACCTCACTGCAACCTGCTGCAGCACACTCACAGAATTACTTTCCAGAATGCATGTAAATATGGTATTTCCTGATTTCCAAAATATCTTGAAAACAATAGATCATGCTCCAGCCATCCAGGGAGGTTCCTCATCCTAGGCATTAACCTAGCTGGGTTGTGACCTCATCTCTTTCTTCCAGTGGGATAGGGAGGGAAGAAGGATGCTAAAGCTTTCAGTCTGGTGACTTCAATATCCTAAAATGGAAAAGCCTCTTGCAATGTTGTTTATTTTAACTAAAGGTATTTCCATGGCCCTTATCACTGCTGCATCTGAACCAAGGCCAAAACTCCACTTTCCTGTCAGGTCTGCAAGGCTGGAAGCAGACAGCTGAGGGATAAGTGTCTGGTGAGTGGATGCAGCTGGAGTTTGTTAACCTGAGGCCCAATGGTATACACAAACGGAGGAAGAGGAAAGGAGTGGGCAGTGAGGGAAAGGGTTGAGTGCAGTTCAGGAAGGGGTTTGGTGCTGTCCTTGGATCCTGGCAGAAATGCCATTTTTATTGGAGAGCCTCTCCTACCTCTGAGGTGCAGAAGGATCTCTTGCTCTGGCCCTTTAGGCCTTTTTGATGGTTCATGAGGCAGGCTGTTTCTCATCCACCTTGAAGAACATGTGAAACTGTGAGAACTAGTTTGTGCTCTAGGAGGAAGCTGAGATTTAAAATGGAGTGTCCTTGTTTTGCAAGGTAATTTGGCTCTTCCAAGCAGAGTATTGTGAAGAATATGTTCCTCAGTGTGTTCTTAGGCTCATTTGAAGGGAGTTCTTTTAGACTGCATGATCTGTGGGTTTTGTGAGGAACTGATAAGCATGAGGCTAGTTTAGCAAAAGAGGTTGTGTTAATTTCTCCCTGCAAGAACAAGCACCCTTCTCCCTACCTGGCAACTCATTTGAGAGTGTTTGCTCTGTCCCTCAGAGTCCTTTGCAAACATCTCAGCCTTCAACAGGAATAGCTTCTTCCTTGCCAGGTTTTCAGGAGTAGCCTGAGTAATTTGGCTTCCATCTTCTTGCTGCAGTCTGCTCCTCCTCAGGGGTCTCTCTCTGCATGCTTTCCTGGCCTGAAAGGAGTCCATGCACCAGGCTGCCAAAGGCAGACTTCTCAGTGGTACATACTACTTTTCTGGATAGTCTTGAAATCATTCCACAGAAATAGCTAATCCAGGCCTTGTCTCTCACATGACTGCATTCTGCCAGCTGCTGGTTTTATAACCACCTTGTGTAGTCTCACTTTCTTGAGATTTTCTTCCTGTATCTTGTTACACTAATTAGCTGTCTTGCCTTGATTTGGATGGTGAAGTCCTGCTTCATATGTGTGCCTTTTCTATCTTACAGTTTCTATCACTGGTGCTTTCTGGAAGGAAAAAAAATTGTCTTACATACCTGTAGTAGATGAGTAGAAATTGCTTCTGCATTGAAAAAGCTATTGAGTGGCCCTTAAATGCCATTAAAGAGAGGCACTTTATGTGGCTAATAGAGATTTGGTGAGTGGGGAGGGAGAAAACCAAGAGATACACATTCAGTTCCTGTGTCAGCAAGTCATGACACCTCTGTGAGCCTCGCTTGCTTTTAGAGAATGAAGATACAGTTTTCTTCTACTCCATTTAGACTGTGCATTAAGATTGTCAGTGCTTTGAATCAGGGACTGTATGCGTACAAAACAGCCTGATGAATAACACAGAACAAAGAAAATACACTCTATATATTTCTTAGTAGCTTAGAAGGAAGACTAAAAATCAGTTACATACCACAAATCTTGTGAAGTCACAAAGTCTAATTTTTAATCTAAATAAATGTAAGAATATTGGCAGTGTTTCATGTTGGTTTTATCTCAAGTAAAGTATTAATTGTTCACCAGCAGCTTTTGCAGTGTGAGGAGCTAGTCTGAAAACTAGGACTCTGGGCTGACTCTGGGCTAGGTACAGCAAAGGTGCTGCAATTTGGACTAATTGGGGCACAGCTGACAGTATTTCAGCACTTTTCAACATATCTATTTTTCACATATCTTTCTCCATGGAAAACACAGAAGAGTGTCCATAATCTACAGGGATTATTTTTTTTTTCTTAAAGCATTATCTGTCATAAAGTCCTAATCCTGAGACTTCCTTCATCCTTCTGCTCACAAAAACTGTGACTCATCAAAACTGTTCAGCCCCATGGTCTTGATTCCAAGAGACAGAAAAGAGGAAAATAAAACTGAAGTGTACAGCATAGCCTTTCCCCTGGTACCTCCCTCCTGTATCTATAATCAGTGGCTTGAGGACAGGGTGTAGCAGGACCTGCAGCTCAGTACTCCCTTCAGGACCCTGATTCTGCACCATTGCCATCTGGAAGGCTTGTTTAATTAACTGGGGAAGGTTTGGCATTTTATTACCTACCCCATCTGCTTCATCCTTTGTATTTTCTTGGCATCTTGAGTTATGTCTAATCACATTTTCAAATCCAAGCCACCTATTTTCTAGAACAGTGTTTCTCCAAAACAATGGCAATTTTAAAAGTATTTTGAAATTTAAAGGGTAGCAGTTCCTGCTCCCATAACTGAAGCTTACTTTTATTCCCCATGGTATTCATCTTAAAGGGAGTCATGCATATTTACTTGTTTATTTCTTCCTCTTTTTTTTTTTTTTGCTTGTCTTACCACCCTGATTAGTTCTGTATATCTCTAATTAGTTTTCAGACAACATTGGGGTTTGTGTTTTTTTTGCCTCAATCTGCAGATACTTATTTCTGCATTTGCCCAGCCTCAGCTTTGGGTTTAGAAAAGGCAGCTGGTTTCTATCAAAAGACAACACCCTTGCACAGGGAAGGTAGGTGCAGCAGTTAAGCCAAAGGTTGTGACTCTCTTGGAAAGCATGCTCAGTATGTCTTTCAGTGGTGGCTGATCACTTTCTAGCTTACTTCTCCCCGTGTCTGCTTATTTTTCTTTTTCCTGGACACTTGTGCTCAGCATCATCTGATATTCCAGTGACTGGTCTTTGAACAGCTGCCAGCCACTCCCCTGGGTACTGCCTTGGCTTTCTTGTGCTATCTGAAAAACAAATACAAAACAATTAGCAGGAAGATCAAAATCACTCAGTACTTTTGGAATCCCTGAGAGGAATCTGTCTGGAGCTCAGGTACATCCCAAGGCTGACTGGATCATTCTTTTATTTTGTTTCTTTCCTTTTTCCTGTTCTCATCCACTCAAATTTCTCTTTGTTCCATGAAACATTGTCCTCCACATCTCCCCCCAACAAACCAATATAAAACTTGATGCAAGTGTGTGTTCTTGCTATCTCTGATCATTGGCGCTGCCATAGCCCCAGGAACATCTGGTATAGGTTGGTACCACATGCCTCTGCTACTGGCCTACTTGATGATGATGACGAAACCATTTCTCCCATCCATGCCTCAGTTTCCTAATCAGTAAAATACTACTTACCTGTTCTGGAATCTCATGATAGGAAAATTCTAAGAGGCAGTTGTTTTGAATTATGTCAAGTCAGCGATACTCCAGTTATTGTACAGATATTAAGATTGTTTTACATAATGTTTATTGAAATGTTTATTTATTTTCCAACTAATAATTAGGACATTGTAATTTTTTAGGACAGATAAAAAGCATATCCACCTTCCAACAGGAAGATTTTTCTAAGAAAACTGTTTGAAGGGGTCTGATTTTCCTCTTTTTTTTTTTTCTGTGAGATTCAGTTATTTTGTGGAAGTATACTTTTTTTTTTCCCCACCAGAAATGTTATCACCTTTTACAACAAATATCTCTTATCAACTGTCTTTACCTTGTCACTTTTATCAAAATTCTTCATAAGGGAAACACAACTTCTCTCCAGTGTTTTGTTTGACAATTTGAAGTAAATCTGAACTCAGATTATTTGAAACACAACCATTCTTAACTCCAGGCAGGACAGGGTCACAGTTATAGAAAGTATCATTGTCATCAGTAGTCAGAGCCATTCCCATACAGGAACAGAGATCTTGAGGTAGACTTAGCACAAATATCAGCAAATCTGAAAGATATCTTTCTAGTGAACTCTACTGATGCACTGTCACCTTTCGAGCTAGCTGTACCTGCTTGGGTGCAAGGGATCCATTTCTGGGTATGCAAGACAAGAAGAGGTTGCACTAGGCTATTACAAGTACAAAGGCTAAAATTATTTTTCTCACAGCTAGCGATGCCTGGGATATTTTGTTCTAGCCCCAGCATAGCTATGTGGATATCTATATGAACTGCAGAGAGTATGTATAGCAGTGCATGGGTGAGGACAGCTGGACATAGACTTCATTACTTACATGAATAACTGACTTGACAGAAGACTGTTCCACTGAGCTGTTGCAGAGCTTGTGGAGACAAAAGATGTTTTCTCAGGCTCAGGGCTGGAGAAGTATGGAGTCTGGAGACACCCATGGAGTGTGGAGGAATACATGGAGAGGTTTGATTTGTTCCACCTTTGTAGACATGACCTAAATGGACCTGCAGGCTAGCTGAACAACCAGAGGGTCTCACTAAGCATGTTTTTCATGTGGGAGCACACTTTAAAGCACTTTCCAAACCTTGCTTCAGTCCTCTTGTTCCATGTAGTAGTTTTAGGAAAGCCACTTGGAAAAGTTTTCTTTTGCTGAAGGAGTGGATAGATGTATTCTGATGGAACTTTGGTACTTCTAGTTTGACTGGGACTTCTCACAGATGGCAGTTAAGACGAGAGGGAACATAACAGCTGTGTGAAATGTCTAGCATTGTCCACAATACTTTCAGACTCCTTTGTTTAAGAGGAAGAACCTAAGTTGTCACAAGCTTAAACCAAGATTGTTAGTTGTCATCTTGCTCCCTCATGATGCTTTGTGAGCAGTGATTTGTGCTTGGCTGGCCATTTCAGATGCAAAGCCTGCAGAGTTTCTTCCTGGAATATCCTAACCCAGTAAACAAGGGAAAGCAGAGGCAAAGCTTTTCCTGCGCAGCCATCTGGAGTGCCTGTGCTTTCTCAGTTCTTGCATTCTTACCCTTGACCCCAGTGTGCTATCCAGTTCCCTCTGTCAGGTTATCCTGAAAGCTGTGATTTCCTCTCCTGACAGGCAGCAGGAAGATGAGAAAGCTGTTGGGCAACCTTTGCTCTGAGAGTACTGGAAGGTTATTAACAAAGCATGCCTGACAGGCAGATTTTAGGAAATACTGATAACATCAGGAAGAGGGAGGAAAGTAAACAGTCCAATAGCTTAGGGTGTGTTTGTGATTTTAAAATTGGCCCAGGCCAGCAGCTTTATAAGCTGTTCTTTCCCCTGCAGTGTCACTGTCACAGACTTGGTGCTGCATATGAGGTCACACAATTTCCACCAGCAGCTGAGATGGATTCAATAGCTTTAGTTCAGACTCTATTCTGAACCAGTTCAAAGGTTGGGAAAGTTTTGGCTTGGTTTCAGCAACACACAGGACAGTAAGATGATCCAACTTACTCTGTCCTCAGATGTGAGGATGTGGCAAAAGGGAAGGGTCTTTATTTCTACTGCCTCATAGCCACTGCAAGGAGAAGCCACCTATTTTACAAGGGAATCAAGGCCAGGAATAGAACTTGTGTCACTGACTTCCACTAACCCTGCTTTGTAAAAGCAAGCCAGGGCATTCAGCTGGGAACTATGAAATCCCATCCTCTGGGCAGTTTGCAGCTCAGCTTTTGATATAGGTTTTTTCTAATTATCACTGACAGGCAGATCAAGGGTAAGATATACATTTGAGCTCTTGTTTCTCTGTTCCCTCCCCTTCTTCATATCATGTGTCAGCCCTAGTTTCTAAATACATTTCGTTGTCAAAGCACTAAACTTCATCCATCATGAGCACATTTGTGCAAGTCCTAATAAAATAACCCTGCTGCCATGTCTCTCTGGGAAGGTGGGGACTCGAGTCATAATGTAACATGACAATGGAAGCACCATGAGGCTGGGTAGTGAGATTAAATCTTTTCCATTTGTGCAGTAACTGTTGTTTAGTATGGCTTGTCAATCTGTCAGATAAAGGCACATAGCCATCTATGAGGAATTATTAATGAAGATTCAGACATTTTTTTCTACTGGAAATGGATCACTTCACTCTTCATCCTGCTGACTTTCTACATTAGAAAACTAAAAATAGCCCTGAGTTTATAAGGAAAGACCTTTCCTTTCCTTTCCTGTGGTCCATTCCCCAGAGGAAGGTTAAACACACAAACCCTTTTCCTAATGGTTTGAGCTGAGCATTTCAGGGCTATAAGCATGAATACAAGGTGTCCATCTTTGTCTGTTAAGCACATTCAGTTCACTTGAGTCCCCTTATCATCCAAACAGAAAGCAAAGACCAAAAAAATCACTACGGTCTCTGATAATTTACACTTTAGTGGAAAGGGTAGGTTAAGAAAAAGAAGTGCTAAGCACACCAGCTTGAATAAATTTGGTATTGCCAAATGCTGTACAGCTTTCCCTACTTTTCCCTGCCAATGTAGCTCAGCCCCTTTTAAAGCAGCCCTGCTGTCATGAAGCTGGCCATACTGGAGAAACCTCTTTCCCTTGCACCAAGATGTGTTGAGGGATGCCAGGGGCAGGAGAAGTGTATGGTGGGGGTTACATAGGCAGCTGTCTGCTGATGACCCATATTATTGCTTTATGACTTAGAAAACTCATTTCTACAGATGGCCTTAACAGGGCTTGCCTTCTGGCTTTTAAAATAAATGACTGAAACCCAGAAATGTTATTGTCTGCTAAGGTGGGGTTTTTTGCTTTCTCTCCCTCACAACATAGAGGGTTCAGGAGCTATTTAGATCCTCAGAACTTCTGGATTTCAGATGCCAATGGAGAAAGCCTTTGTAGTTGTTTGTAGTATCTTCCCATTTTCCACCAGGATGGTAGTGAGATACTTAGCTGGTGTGGATGGGCTACCCCTTCCAATGGGCATATGCCAAAGGCACCAGACTAGGTGTGAAACATGATACCACCTTCATAAATGGGCAGTGAAGCCCCCTGTATGTGCATGCATGTGTGTGCGTGCACACACACACATCTACTTCAGAGATGTCAGAAATGGGGGATTAATTTTCCCCCCTTACTTCCTGGAGGATGGAATACAATTTGTGTCCAAACGTGCAATCCTCAGGTGTGTCTCTTCATTGTGTGGGGTGAAGCTTTCAGTGCAACAATGGCCAACATTCTGAAATCCCAAGAAAAGGAAAGAAGATCAGACTCTTCTCTCTGCCAAAGAATCTGAACGTGGTTCCACATGATTTAACGTAACTAACTGATTCTCTCAGATATACTAGGGTTGTGTTCTATGCCTAGTGCTTTCCAAAACCAAACCAAGTCAACAGAGTGCTCTGTAGTGTGAAGCAAAACAAGACCACAAAAAGTTAATGTGTAGTCACCAGACAAAAATTTGCTAAGTACCAGCAGAAATGAGGAGGTAATGAGTCCCATATGTGGCAGCTAACCTGGGCTTTATAAGATTTTCCGTGAGATTTCTGGAAAAAATTCTATAGTAGAAAGTGAGATGAAAAAATCCATTTTCTCATTAAACAGGACAGTTAACATTCAGGCTGCATTTTCTTCCATAGCTGAGTCTATAAATATAGGCTAACAAACTTGGATAGGATTCCCTCTCTGTAAAAAAAAAAACCAAGTGATAACCTCTAGTATTCCTGAGCAATACGACACTTAAAGCTTTAATCAGCTTCTCAGCAAGAAGAGTTCTGAAATAGTTCAAAAAATATTTACCATTTAATGCATCTTGTATAAGTTTTTACAGTCTCCCTAGTTATTATTTTATTCATAATGTTGCTGTTAGACCATGTGTCTTCCTTCCTGTACAGTGTACACATAGCTCAAATTAATTTAAGTTGGTGATGCCTTCAACAGATGTTCCAGTGTTGCCGTAGCACTGGTGCTCAGTCCTCACTGGGCTGGAAATGCTTTGTATTGGACCTGAAGAGGCTGGGTTTGGTTTGGTTTTTTCCCTGTTCATTCAAAGTGTGTTCTGAACAGCAGGGATAAGAAATATTACTGTTTTCATGTGCTGACATCAACTCTGTGAGAAAGGTCAAACCATTGGAATTCTGTTTACCATTGCATAGGAGAAGGATCAGTATGCTAGGTCTGAAAACCAAAAACACCACGTTTCTCCCAATGATTGCCTGGAGTGCAGATGTGTTGTGGGATTTTCCTTGTGTGATTTTAAGGGCTTAGGCTGGTAGAAGTAGCATTTAGGGAATTTTGAGCTAGAACCCCTGACAAAGGATGTCTCCCAAGGCAAACTGGTAACAAAAACACTACAGGCTGAAGCAGCATCTCTGTCTCTTCGTTCCATGCATTTTCAATGCTGGCATTCAGAAAATGATCTCTTCCTTGGCCGTTTCCATGTTTTTAACACAGCCTCAAATGCAATTAGGAGACCTCTTCAGTCCTTCCTCACATGCCCCCCAGGAAAGCTCATCAGTGTAGAAGCCAGGAATTACCCACACCTAAGAGCAGGACAGCGAATTGCAGTTCATTTGAGACCACTTGCTGAGCCTGCTTTAATATTTTTTGGGGAGCTTTAGCTTCCGTAGAGGTTAGAAGTTTTTAAAATATCAATAGGTAACTTGCCACATAACCATATTCTCATTTTCTTCTGACTCTGAGATTCTGGGCAGCTTAATTCATTTCTGTTTCTGTTTCTGTCTTTAGCCTTCTACATGATCTTCAGGTGGAAAGTGCTTAAGAAATGTGAAGTGTTGCTGCTGAAGAAAAAAGTCAATGACAGATGAAGAATGCAGCAAAGCATGAGGGCAAACTGTAGGTGTTTATGTGGGAGATATTAGTTTGTTGAGTCACCCAATATTACAGTCTGAGCTGGCCTTGGAGATTTATCTGTTCCGGTATAGCTTTCCCAGAAATAAGTAATAAAGATCTGGGCAGTTTTGAGTAGCCTACAGCTCTGACAGGTGGGAGACAAATGGAAAGAGTGAAAGAGAAGCTCTGGGGTGTAAGAGATTATGTGATGATTGGCAAATTTGGAGAATCCTGTGTGACAGCCCTCCATAAAAATTACAAGGACAGTCAGGAAGGCCAGCATGAAATTGTGTCAGCAGGTTATGTAGGAGGAAGATAGTTTTTCCGTATCTTGCTGTCCTGTAAAGGATGCACCGAAGGGTGTGTTTATCACACCTCCAGGCAAAGCCATGTGATGACATCAGTGAGCATGGCAAAGATAGCTCAGAAGCTGAGGCCAAGGCAATAGCAGCGTGATTTTGGTGGGAGAAAAAATGAATCTCAGGATTAAGGGACTGGATTCGTATGCCAGAATTAGCAGTCTGTTCTCACCTTTTGGACTGCTCTGTGTCTGCAAGAGGAGCAGGTTTCTCCTGTGACAGGTGGAGGACCAAGTCACTGAAGTGGCACAGAGCACTCAGTGTGGAAAGACCTAAGGTGAAACACTGAGGAGCAAACCCTGGCAGGGAGTGGGCCCAAAGCCAGATAGGGTGGGTGCAGTCTCATAGGATGCATACAATAGCACTGTAAAATGCAAATGCTGCATGTGCAACTCAATGCAGCCTCCCATTGGCATCTGTGAGCAGGAGTTCCTGGTACTGCCAGCAGTGGTGGGACAACGAGCCACCACAAAGCGAAGCAAGCTTGAACCCTGAGCTAGTGTCTCCAGTTGAGTCTTGGGAAAGCTTCTCCCGGTGGACATGCTTTTTAGGGTTCTCCAGTTTGGGGTAGGCTTTGGTATTCCCCCAAACACTCTTTGTTGGAATAGATGATTTCTTCTAATGTGCCTGAGACGATTCCCCTTTCTCATAGATGTGGTGGCTCCTCAGGAACATGGAACCTGTCTGGATATTTCTATCCCTCTGTGAGTTGGCAGGTGAGTGAGTTTCCCTTCTCTAATAAAAGCCTTGTCCAGCTTACCTTTGGCCAACCATTGCAATGAATCCAAGCCTCTGCTAATTCATCTATTCCCTAATTATTCAGTGACCTTGGCAGACTTTGTACAGATGGGGAAGAAAAGCTATGGGAAGTTGTTCTTTGGTTGGGTGTTTGTTTATTTCAGGCTTGGGGTTTTTTGAGCTTCCCATGGACAGTAGTCAGTTTTTTGTCCATGTCTGGCTGTATGTGAGCAGGGCATCAGCAGGATGACATAAACCCCATTGTTAGCCTTCTGTCACAGTCCCTTGGCACATAGATCCAACTTGGAAGCAGAGAGGCAGCAAAGAAAACAGATGTGGAAAATGAAATTTGCAGGCTGACAAGGATGCAGGAAGATCTGCACAAAAAAGTGTTTCCTGGATTATCATAGCCAGTGGACAGAGAAACACAGAGTAAGTGGAAGATGGCACTCAATCTTCAGCACTCCTCTGTTCAGCACTTACAACATCTGTGCTCCTGCAAAATCCTGTTACTTCTTCATTTGCAGTGACTCTGGAAACTATCCTTTCCTTCTGAACCTGACTGCAAAATCTTTGAGAGTGGATTAGGGACTGGGTATCATGTTTTCCAACATTTTTAATTGCATCTTGGTTCATTTTTGTGCATCAGCTTTTTTGTATGACCTTTCTTTAGAGCTAAAATCTTGTCCTGTGTTTTCTGATCATGCTTCTTCCTTGCTCAAATGTCTTAATTGGTTCATTCTATTGCCAAATTCAGTGTTTTCATCCTCCCTACTAGTCACACACAGGTCTGCCTCAGAGTACTCCCTCAGCACATCTGACACCGTGGCAAGCATTGTGCATAAGCTCAGCAAGCTGATGGGTATATCATATTCTGCTCTTCCAGCATAACCTCATCTTTAGAACTATATACTTTAGAGCCAAGGGCAAGGGGAAAGTAGAGCTGGAGGGGCACTCAGCACTGCAGGAGGGTGTAGAAATGGCTGTCTTGGGGTGTGGGAGAAGATGCAGTATTTCAGATGTCTCTATAGTGTCTTGAGACATCTGGAGAGGAAGCAGGCTAAACTGCATGTGTCCAGAAGATATGCTGTCCCACTGAATGTATTGTCAGTGTGTGTATGTAACGGAGAACGTGTTTGGTGATGGAGAGAGATAAGAAAAATGCTGCAGAACAGGCTCTATGCATCTCTCTGCAGAGTGACCTGTGCTTTTGTGCTGGTGGACTGACAGTGAAATGCCACATTGATACTAGACAAGCTCCAGATGCAGAGCAGCCGAAGGCCAACAGGGGAGGAGGTAGGATGTGTGAAGAGTCAGTATGATCCACCAAGATAATGCTAAAATTCCATCTGACATCTGAAATGATGTAGCAAGGAAAAGATAAGGCTCTCCCTAGAAGGAGAGAAAATAATGTTTTTCTTAGTGTAACAGATCAGAGATTAGGCACTCCCATCTGTAATCTGCCATGCTGGAAACAGTAGCTTCCTGTGCTAATGCTAAATATTTAAATTGAAGACAGCAACTGTCCACAACATCCTCCTCCATTTATCTCTAGAGAGAAAGGATTACATTTCCATCCAGCTTAAGTTAATTTGAACTTGGAAACACTGCTACTTCTTTCTTCTTCCTCTGATCATTTCCTTATAGATGAATGGACGAGACTGGGTAAAGAAAACCAGAAGGCTCAGCAGAGGCTCTGCCAGCTGGGGACATTTGAGGGGACACTGATTTAGGAGGGCTTACTGTTGACCTCCTGGGAGAGCTTGTAGTGATGTCTGTAGCGTCTATGCTCTGGTGTAGACAAGGAAAAGAGAAGTGAGGACAGAGACTAGCGGGTCTCCTTTTCTTCTCACACATCTTCACTCCAGTTTTGTTTTCCCTTGAACTGCTATAGCTGAGCAGGGTGCTATGTAACACTCAGCTTGCTATATAAAGCAAGAGAGCCAGGAAGCTTTAAGTGAAAAGTAGTTAGGCTGTTTTAGTTTTTGCCCCCTGAGGAAGCAAGCAGAGCTTTAGTCTGTTTTTACATCTGCTTCATGTGTGCACTGCACAGACCCCATGCCCAGGGACATGTTACAACCCCACCTCCTTCTAACACATCAGCACATAATATGAGCATTAATGCATAAGCAAAGAGTCGGGTTATTTTCTCTCTGTGAGGTGGATTTATTTCCCCCCCTACTGTTCCCCTCAAGCCTCCCAGCCCGTTGCCCCCCTTTGGCAGGCCCCTTACACTTGCTTTCTGGAAAAACAGTAGTAGCTAACATTTGTGCCTTTGGCAATAAAACCACAGGCCTCGCAAACCCCAAATGGCAAAAAGACATTTCCATTCCAATCCCAGTTTTAAATTAAACTGTAATGAAAAATCAGCAGTGGCAGCTGGGACCAGAGACAGTGATTGTCTCGAGGAACAAAAAAGGGGAAGGAGGAGAGAGGGAGACACTGCAAGGAAAGCTCAGCCTAGTAATAAAGCAGCTGGTAAACCTTCAAGTAAAAAGAAATTAGAAAAGCAAATCTAGCAGAAGGGACATAGAAACGCCCGCCCTTCTGCACAGTGGCAGAGCAGAGGGCTGTGGTGGTGGGCTGGCATCTGGGCTGACGAGGGGCTGCCCGGGACTGAGCTCCGCGCCCTGGCCCAGCCACCGACACCCGCCCCAGCGCCAGCCCAGCCGCGGAAAGGCCCCACAGCGTGCCCTGAGCGGAGACACACACGACACTTATCTGCCTCGCTAGACAGGCAGCCATGCAACTCGGAACTAATGGGTAATGCTGCTCTAGGAGTTTTAGGAGGCTTTTCAACGAAAAATGGAAGGCCAGCCATCAAAACTCTAGGGTTTGTTTTTCATGTGTCGGTTCTTCAAGAAGTCAAAGTTTTCTTTGGCAAGCAGACACTTCTTTTTGTCCCAGAGGGAGGCTAAAACACGGAAGACAGACAGAGAGGGATGTGGGTCTGCAGTGTGAGGTTTGAGGGTCTGGGTTTTTTCCTTAATAATGTATACAGCAGTTCAACCAAAGCCCTGACTTACATTTTCCTGGCATACTTTAGAGAGACAATGGCAAGCACATAGTGCTACACCTCATCCTCATGGACAAAATTGTAACACCCATGAGCTAAAAATGAATTTAATCCTTTCATTTTTCTCAGTTGCTATTATTTCTTGCATTTCATCACTCCTGCATGAGACTGAAGGATAAAAAAAGCCCTAAAGAATTTGCAGTGAGAAAAAGCAGGCCTGGAAGGAGATGCAGAAATACAGATGAGTGCAGGGATGCTCCAAAGGGCACGTAGCACATGAATAATATTTCTAACAAAAGAACCAAGGTCTCTAGAGAGTCAGTTCAGTGTCCCATGCACAGGACTACACAGCCTCTCCAGAGCCTTCGCTCCTCCCGGGCCCTAACGTAGCTCTGACAGTCGTATGAGTTTGAAGGGTTTGTACACAGTGCAGGTAGGTGCCTAACTTATTTAGACAGGCACAAGTGTGACTGCAAAGTAGGTGACAGTGCACTGCAAATAACCATGCAAGGTCACACTGCTCACTTGCCTGTACAGTTCTGCAGTGAGCACACCCAAGTGCAGGGGCTACACATACACATCCACTCTCCCAGGCCTGCATTCTGTCTTTATGTGAGTTGCAAGTTTCAGTCTCGTTACTTGTAGCCCATAGAAAGAAGTGCTGATTCAAAACAAATTTGTAGTTTTGTTGATTTAATTTTTAACTGTATCAAAAAAATAAATGAGTTGGTAGCCAAGTGTTCTCTTTAGACTGTCTATAATATATATGGTCAAACTCATACCTGAAATTAACACCCCAATCCAAGTTCCTCAAAAACAGTTAGGTGCTAAACTCC